>JARQST010000045.1:69865-115957 GCA_030142225.1 Pachycephus smyrnensis | reverse complement strand
ATACCACAGAACAGAAATGAAAAGAAGATGAAGAAGTGATGAATGAATTACAACAAAATGATACACAGCGAGAGACAAACAGAGGGGGATGAAGGGAGAACGGAAGGACGCGGCGTCCAAGAGGTCGATATAGGAGATCGACCCTCGGAAGAATGAAGCTCCGCGCCGATACATCCTTCCGCATACCAGCCAGTACCCCCTCCCACTCGAGTACTGATCGGCAAGCGCTGCCCTCCTGCGGCCAATTTTGCAATTACACTTTCCAAAACTTCTAGATCTCCCTCGCCGTAGTTAAGCACGACTGTACGGAATATGTAGGAATATCTTGTTCCACTCTTTATCCATTATTTGGTAATACGAATATAATACTAAAGTACAATCATTTTCAAGCGACTGTGCGTAATTATAAACCCAGTCCTGGTCTGACAAGTGCTGCACTGTTAAGCGACAAATTTCGGAACTACGTACCTACAACAGTTTATGTTAACTGAAGAGGCCGTGGAACAAAAGTTTACCCGAAAGTAAAGTATTTACAGGAAAAAATATTCGTTCTCCAAGTTATTACGTAGACTATAATAACGTTTTTCATTGAATTGATTTATTGCACCAAATGTAAGATAGCACCGTGCGTGTTCGATTGGTAGGATCGTTAGGCTCGTATGAAATTTTTTTTGATTGATGCAAATTTTTGGTTTGCATTGAACTGCACTGGGCTGCGATTGGACTTACCTACTGAGTACACTCTATGGCACGCGGTGCAAGGCTCGTACCCAACGGATCTACACCTTACACCCGGTGCAAGAAATTTTGACCGATCGAAAACGCTATAAGAGAAGATACAATTTTGTATTTGTCATCTGAAATATGTTCAGATATAATTTTATTGACAATACAAATGGAATTATGAAGTTTAGTTACGTTTTAGTTGTGTCGGCTAACGGCAGATGGTGCAATGGTGATTAATCCTTGCGAATTCATGTTCCCTATAGAACAATTTCATGCTTATTTAAATTGCACATAACATGGAATACCTCATGAGAATATTAATAACGCAGTACATGTAAAATAAATAATTAATGTATCATTATTTCATATTGCTTATAATGAACTAACAATATCCAGTTACAGCATCACAATTTATTATAATAGTAACAATATAATTTCAATTAAAATGATAAAATCTTTCGTATAAATAAGATAAACGTCCTTTCAGCAAGGTACAAAAACAATTACGTGATACTCCAGTAAACAGGCTAATTATAGCGATTGAAATATAAAAAATTTGCAGATAACAACGTAACCCTTTCCTTGACTTTCATCGTCTACAATGATTTTATCAACAGTGCAGTCTTAATCATGGAAATATACATCACGTTCATTCAATTTCTGTACTGGTCTCGAATTCAGACGCACTGGTCCATCCGCTGAACAGATCTTCCGAAATTGCGCAATCTAAAATTTAAAAATTATGTCATCAACAATATAAATCATTGGACAACCATATTGCGTCAGACGATCCGCTTTTATATGACATCAATTGTGACCAATGAAATTAAAGTAGAATTTTAACGATCAGATTGTATCGTATGCTAACGCTGATAAAGATACTACGAGTGCAATTCAATATAATTTCTCACGTGACATTTTTATCGCGAAAATCATTGTTAGTAATCACTTTGTTACACAACCATAAACAATATCCTAATACAGCCCGATATTCATGCGATCTTAAGTAAGCGGCTATTTATGACAGGCAATAACAATAATGCACAACAGGATGTCAAGAAGTCGGATCAATAAATTAAGCCAATTTGATTCACCTGACTGGAAGACACCGCTATCGTCTCAGGCTGGATTATCCAGATAACTACTTCGCTACAGGGTGGCTGTGTCAGAGAGCCGTTATAAGTATAGTAATTTTTCTCAAATGGCGGAAATATCCATTCCAGTGGAAATGGCGGTATATATACTCTACTTCCAGGACTAGTGACCCGCCATAAATTCGTTACGACGTGGTCCAGATACGGATTGTCGACATTTGTAATCTGGAGAAGCCAAGATGAAAGTCACTTAAGAATACAGAGGGGATGATCTTGTTAAACGTACTTCAAAGAAATATGAAATTATTAAAATGCTCTCCTTCGTTTCAAGGATATTCCTATGGGAATCATTGATACCACGTTTCAGATGCACCATTTGCAATTCCATGGGATATCTGACGTAATCAATGGTGTGTTCACTGCCCTCCTCATCGGAAGGTCCCCAATGGAAAATCATCGAATGACAATCATAGGCACTGCTCAACGATCCTCCCTGAATGGATGGCTGTAAACCACGTGGCCAAAATCCACAAATTGACACTGAAAATCATGAAAAATGTGTCACTAATCGATATAAATATAGTATATGACATTCAAAATGAATTTACAATTAAACGATATCATCATTCGAATGACTAGAATAGTATTACAATAAAGGAATACCTTATAGATTATAAATCAAAAACTGTCTATTTCCTCGTTAAAGTATTATCAGTCAATTCCAAAGGCGCGTGATATCCATTCCTATAAATAACTATCCTAGTCAACTAACAAGAGCCTGACTTATCTATAAACTGAAATCTACTACACGATTCTCTACGAATATAATGAAATTCAATTTCTCGAAATTTCTTTCAGCACTAGGTGGCAAAGACACAGCTGTAAAATCGATAAGGATTTATTGCTCGGAAAATAAAGATAATAATCTCATAGGCGTAAAGCCACTTTATCCAAGTCCCACAGACGTATACCTCCTCCGTGTCAAGGACATTGAATTGATTGGAATAAAAGAAAATATATATCTTACCACTACAAGCCTAACCACCTTAAGCCTAATCCTCACGTTTGATCCAGTCACGGTGCGTATAGATGCCAATACGATAATTCACCACTCTATAGTTCGTAATACAAAATCGATATCGGTAATTGACGTACCGCTATTTCCATCGTTTGCCATTGTCATGAACACAGGCTGCGCGTGATAGCCGCTCCATTTGAGGGGTTCACTAGGCTGCACCACTATGGCGAATCGACTTGTGATGTTAATTGGAGATTGGTTTGAGCCGCCGCTATCAGGATAAGTCGTTTTCCAAGTATGCGGTCCATTGTGAGTGGCATAACCAAATGGGAGGATCGTAGGACGATGACTATTCGCTGATAAGAATAGTTGGCTCCAGTCCACCATTTCGGTCAGGAGCAGCGCTTAACACGTGGTCATTTTTGTTAATGGATTCGCAGCCGGGTATTGTGGGAATTTGAAAATTTGGCAAATCTTATTTTACGATCTTAATAATTCGTTAAATTGAATTGGGTTATCTTTGCATACCTATGAGAAGGATACTGCCGCATATCACTAGGAATTCTGGCAGTGAGAATTCCGACATTTTCGATCGACAGCTTTTCAATGGAATGATCAATGTGCATAAAGGGAATTTGCATTGGTTGCTTTTTTCTTTATTATGCGCATAAGTATTCGCAAGGATTTTACTTGATAATTTTTATTGTGTCTGAATTCTCGCGGCTGTCAGTTGGAATTGGTTCTATGGAAACGACGAGGTAGGGGTTGATGACTTTCGTTTGTCCCGGGTTAAAGGAAAGATGGATCGTTGGGAATTGATTAATCATCGTTAAGATAGTCAATGCAAAAATTTACGTGGCTCACTTCACGTGATAGCATTCTTTTTCTATTCAATTTCAATATACACAATCCGAAGATGCACTTTTTAATAAATTTATTTCTGACTTTGCAAAGCGTCGCAACGCTTTTAACACTCTTTTATGGAACTAAAGGAATACGTGTTTATCGAATAAATTGCAAAATTGCACGAACAGAAGAAAAAAGAAAAAATTTCCTACAGTAATTTTCCAAAAATTCGATATACGATCGATAACAAGAAATCCTGAAGTTCTATCACTTCAACGTGTTCACAATATTTAACGTTCTCGTTTCTGGCCAAATACCAATTAATTATAATGAAACTTACGTAACAAATTAAAAGAAAATCATCAATCACGTCAGCACATAAAACATTAAAGATAACAATACTCGTTATCAGATAACCAATCAATTAATCATGCACACGTAAAGCCGGACACAGTCCAGCGAAGATGCATTGGGAGTTCAATGATCACAAAAGTAATAACTAATTAAAAATTGATCAACGTCACTCTAATTACCTCGATAAGCTCGTCGATAATCCTTTCGGTAATAAATTAGCAGCAGCCATTTTTCGCATCCCATTACATGTATCACATCGGTATTACGATCGATCATAGCATTAAAAAAAAAAACAGTCAAACCATATTTACCAATGACCAATCACCTTAAGTCAACATACGCTTTCCCACACGCACGAAAAAGAAAAAGAAATTTCTATTTGTACGCTTACGTCAAAGGTCATGCCTAATCAGTCTGATATTCGTTCAAATACACGAATATGGAATAAAAAATGTTTTAATATTGACTCACGTTCGCAACTTACAACGTGGTCAGCGTTCAACGTCCCTAACCAATCGAAGGCGCGACGCTATTGAATAAAAATAAAGAATCGATATAATCTACGATACACCGTAACACGATAAGAGCATCGACAGACGCAAGCTTGGGAAATTAACGACAGTAGACAGGTACCTGATAAAAAAAAAGTTTATCAGTCACACCACGTGCTCCCGTAACCTTCAATTAATTAGATTGGAATTGTAAAATCATTAAAAAAAATTTGTTTTCAATTGACTAAGCGTAAACGTCAGTCAAACTTCTTCTGCGATTGGCAACCGGATGTGATAATAAAAAAGGGTTCGTGTCCGGACTGGATGAACTTGTAGAGGATCGATGAAGCAGCAAATAATATTGACTGGGTGCATTTGGCTATGCCGGCAACAAGTCAATGCCAGAACCATAAAATATTCATACGCATTCACAATCGAGCTGCACTATGTCTGCCGTGCATTTCGCACTGTTATGGGATTCTACAAATCACGTAACACCATTTGTCCCGCGCTATCGCCATTGCCTGCCGCGCAAAACAAGCCGTTGCATAATACCGCAGAAACGTAATTGAATAATCAAAAGATGGCTGCCATCGAGTTGTTCGTACAATGGTTACACAGTTTAAAAAAGCATACAGCAAGACGTCACAATTCAAATATGACGTGGTTCATTTTACCGTGTCAATATTTGCAAGTAAACACAAAAACGTACCTGACAGTAACGTCGGCGATAAGTTTCATGAAGAGCATCCTGAATAATATCACGTGTAATCAAAGTACGTTTCTTTCTTTTTTTCTTAATCAATCAACGCTACGAGATCAAAACAAAATTTATACAAAACTCAATCGCTTTGTCTGAATCTATTTAAAAATCTTGTATTGTATTTAAAAAAATGATTATGACTTTGAATTACAAGATTAGTAATGGGCGTCCGAAGCAATGACTAACTGTTACGTAACACGTCAAAAATTACGCGCTCCACCGAAGCTGAATATAATTTTCAAAATTTTTCTAACTTGTTTTCAAAGTTTCTACACGAAAGCTCGTGTGTGCGGCAGAGGGATTTGCAAACTGATAAAAGTGCCATGACTCTGATAAAGCGTGTCGCGATCGCGGATTATCGCGAAATTCCAACATAAATAATGATCGACGATTCGATATCGCGCATGTACTATATAAGGTGTAACGTATCACGTGCCGGCTCAGTCTCGAGACTTCGCTATCAAAGCAAGTACGAAGCATACTTAAACTCCGTGTGTAAACCATCGAGTATATACCAAAGGTGATTTGCTGAACGATAATGAAATTTTGACCACCGCTTCAAAAGACCATAAGCGTAAAAAAACCCTGTGGCCCGTAGAATTTTCAAATAAAAAAGCAAAAAAATTTTTTCGTGGATCACACTTTGACGTCGCAAATTATAATAAAATAGAATTGGGGTTAATTGCATTTACTTTTTTGTTTGAAAACTGTGCCAGTTTTTTTCAAATTCGCGACAAAGAGAGAGAAAAAGTGTTGAAAAACGTGCGTCAGAGATAACGACCAATTATTGTGCGAAAATACGAAATCATGATCGATGATCGCTAGGGATCTTTATGGTTCCGGTGATAAAATATTTCATGTTGGATCATTTCAATTGCAGTTATTCGACCAATCGTAAATTATGTCGACGGCCAAAACACGTGCGCTGCAAAATGGACGCAGGGACAAATTGAGGCGCATCGTCGGCCGTAAAATTGCACGGCCTGCGCCCGGAATCGAGTGCTGCAGAATTTCCTGCAGAGCGGGTGAGTAGACTTCTATATGGTTTTACATGGTTTTGGTCGCCTCGTTGTTTTTCAACGCGAGCGACAATTAAGGATATAAATTGAAATTCCATCTTCGTAAATTGTTTGCGAGAAGTGATTAATTACGTAAAAGCGCGAATAACATGAGTCATGCCCGTACGATTATTGGCTTTGCGTCAATATTGATGATAGAAGAACACCTCATAAGGTCGCGTCTAAGAGACGCTAATTCCCGATGCTATCGTTTAGCATGATTCGACTAATTTAAAGTAATTAAGATAACAATGCGATTCGATCAAAATTATGATTATTCTTTGTTTTTTTTATCTTACAGGACTTCGCTCTTCGAAAGCCATCAAGAAGGCAGTACAAAGTAACAAGGAGGAAATGAAGGAGTTGGTTTTACACGATGGTAACTATTTCCTATATAATAATTTAATAATAATTATTACGTCATACTGATTAACAAAAAATTATTAAATTATATTATCTTATAGAATCGCCAAAAGGTCAATCTCCTGTTGATCTGGCGTCAACTGACATGGCACGTAACGAACAATTTCCGCCCTTAAAAATGACTGGTCATTGGACACCTCTTGGTCGTGCTTATTTGTACAATACTGGTAACACGGGTAAGTTACATAACGATCAAAAAATATATATATATATTTATGTATCCTAAAAATGATTTGGACACTCCTAACTATGTCTTATATAATATTTCGAATTATAGCTGAGGTCAGACTGAGCCTCGACAGACCACCTGGAATTATATCCGGAGGACCTTTGAAGGACGAATATGAATTTCTGCAGCTGCATTTTCATTGGGGCAACAGCAATTGTCACGGGGCGGAGCACTCAATTAACGGGAAATTGTACGTAATAATATTTTCACGAGCGCAAGCGTCAACCCAACGTCGCCGACTCGTCGGGCGAAAATAATAACTATGACTTACTTGCCACTATTATTTCAGGTTCTCAATGGAGGCTCACGCGGTGCACTTCAACAAGAAGTACGCATCGTTCGAAGAATGCCTTGAGAAGCCTGATGGTATCGTAGTGGTAGGATATTTCATGCAAGTAGTTGGCGACGATACGCGAACCGAAGATCATCCACAATTTGCGAAAATTACGGACCACCTGCCAGATGTGGAGCAACCAAACAGCAAAGCAGAATTGGATCATGGTGGGTATAGCTAACGTTGATATTACGGAGTTGAATATATTTTTTAAATTTTATTAGTAATTGATTAAAAAATATTTTCTATTTTAGATGCTCTCTTGTGGATGAAACAAGGACGCTGTCTCTGCAGTGGATATTACACGTATCACGGATCCCTGACGACGCCACCGTACAAGGAATGCGTCACCTGGATCCTGTTTCCAGATCCCATAAGGATCACCAGGAGGCAGGCAAATGCGTTCCGCAGTCTTAAATCACATTCTGGCGATTGCATAACCGCCAACTTCAGACCAGTGCAATGCCTCAATGGACGCACCGTATTCTTTGGCAGTTAATAAGCCGGGAATTTGAATTTCATTGATGTCAACATTATTCATGTTTACTTGGCTCTAGTCAACATCCTTGTGCGTTATCACATTCTACCAAGTAGAGAGCACCGATCTTCTATACTGTGTATAAACGATTATTTATCTATTTAATTGAATACATTCTTACTGTTAGTTACAAATATTATTTACCTTATCATTTCCCATCACCGAAACGATACGACTTGCGTGGATTTATTTCATTATCAATGTTGACGCGAACAAAAGAAAATGACGTAAACAACAAATTTTGTAAACCCACCAAAGTTCGCCAAGCGTATAATAAAAATTTTCAGTAAAAAATGTCCACCGTAAATGCGTCTAAAAGAAAGTACAAAAAATCAAGTGAGCAACGATCGATAATTATTATTTCATTCAAAACTGATTAACGATCCAGACTGCTTCGAATTTCACGATCATCAATGATGCTTGGTTATGTATCACCCACGCGACGATATCGTTATCGAAAATTATTACATGCAACTGATAGATTTCAAATATTTAATATTGACGATGACAAGAGAGTTTGGCAATGACACATTTTAATTAATGATTTGCGTTATTTATCCAGAAGAAAAAGTACTGATTGCCGTGTCTACCTCGTCGTCCGGTATGCCAAAATGGAGACAGTCGCCAATCGACTTGAATAACGTTAACACATGGCCAAAAAAATATCCCCCGTTATTACTTAATGGCTATTGGCTAAATGAAGGTGTAGCTACCCTTACAAATACTGGTAGAACAGGTAATAATAAATATAAACAGATATCATCTGAAATGCAAAAGGAAACATTATTTTTGTTCCTCTTTGAAATCAAGTCAAGATAGAACTAGGAGGCAGGAAGCTGCCAGTCATGAGGGGTGGTCCATTGGAAGATCAAGATTACCAATTCATGAACGTACAATTTCGTTGGGGTGCAGAGAACTGCTGTGGAGCCGAGCACTCCATTGACAATCATTGGTATAATATGCTAGTATGACTAAAAGTCAAGTTACGACTTCTTTTTCTTCACTTACCCAAATTTACATTCCTTACAGGTATTCCATGGAGGTTCAAATACTTCATTGGAATACTCAATACGGTTCGGTTGAAAAGTGTTATGATAAGCCAGACGGAATCGCCATTCTCTCATATCTAATACAAGTACGACTAATGGCTATCTTATACTAATCAGTCATATTGTATAATTTTAGATCATTTATCCCAGATATACAAAATAATACAGTGTCACAAAAGATAACGAAATATCTGTCAAAAATTCTCATTGGTCTGTATGCAATATTATAATAATTCCAGGTCGTCGGTTGCCCCGGAATACCAGACAATCCAACGTTCGCAAAAATAACGAAGCATCTACCAAGAATTAAAAAAATGGGAAGTAGCGTCAACATTGGACCCGGTAATAAAAAAAAAAATACAAAATTTAAGCAATGACAATTATCCGGGTTATTAAAGTTTAAACAATTTTTGAGTCAACATTCTTTTACGTTACCACTGTATACTCACCTATAACGTACACTGTAATTATCAGGTCAAAGGTAGGGGTCAACAGTTGATATACAATGCCATATAATTCGATCGATCAGTAGCTTTGTAACTCTAGGCTTTATATACTACCCTTAACGTAGGGGTAGGAATGTAGGTCATTCTAGTCCAAATTACAAACGTTCATCGCTTTATTAGATTGTTTATGGTGGATGATGGAGGCATGCTTAGCACCTGGTTATTATACTTACTTGGGTTCTTTAACAACGCCACCTTATCACGAATGTGTTGTTTGGATCGTTTTACCGAGGTCGATTAAAATATCTGCACGACAGGCACGTTATTCGATCATTTTATTCTTATCCTGGTAACTTACTGAACTTGGCTTCTTATTGTGCAGATCGATGCCTTCAGAAATATTTATGACAATAAGTGGGAGCACATCGTGAGAAATTACAGATGCCAGCAAAACCTTCGTAGGAGACGAGTGTGGTACGCTAGTAATAGTGCTGAGAAAAAAAAAATTAATCATCTATGGAATAATCAACTGTTTTGTAATCCTAATCAATAACAAAGAACGTTCTACTGTTTCGAACGAATAAAAGAATCAAAATTATATTAACCATGTCAGGACATTAATTTGGTAATTTATTACCACACTTTTTTGGGTGATAACTAAATTTAATTTTAAAAAAAAAAGGTAAATAGGTGACAGGGTAACGAGATATAATAGCATAATGGGTAAGCTTGTAGTTTGTTATAAATTATAATGACGTCTGTACGTGAAAGGCATGACTTCAATGATTCATAAAAATTCCTAATGTATAATTCGTTATTGTCTTTCTAAATCTATTTTCAAGATCTTCCGAAATATGGACAATCACCAATTGATTTAGATGATAGCATTCTACACGCCGTAAAATATCCACCGTTAATTTTGAATGGATATTGGCTAAACGAGGGAGAAGCCACATTAACAAATAATGGCAGTACTGGTTGGAAGACTCTTATAATAATAAATTACGTGCTAAGAGATATTCTTTAATGAACTATTATTTATCAACTTATTTTTTTTATAGCAATGGTTACGCTAAGTGGTGACAGGATTCCCTCGACGGTAACCGGCGGTCCACTTTTTAATGAAGAATATGAATTACATAATGCGCATTTTCATTGGGGCGAGGAAAACTGTAACGGGGCTGAGCATACGATTAATGGTACTTGGTAAGGAATTCTTTCTGACAACTTCAAAGTCGGCATAATTTTTTTATATTAAAGCACAGTAGTTAATGAGGTACTGCATTATATATAATTTGAGCAGGTTTTCCATGGAAGCACATTATTTGCATTGGAATCGAAAGTATTTCACTTTTGAAGATGCTAAAAAGCATAAGGACGGTCTTGTACAACTTGGGTATTTCTTTTTGGTACGCATCATGATTTGTAATATTGGAATTTTTCTAATAATATTTGTTTTAGGTTAATGAGAACAATAAATGGGACAACCCGATGCTTCAAAGAATCACAGACAATTTAATGTATATTGTGGAAGCGAACAGCGAAGTGAAAATACCAGCGAGTAAATGAACAACTGTTTAGTATGAAGAATATAAGATTCTTGTAATATTTATAATTATCTATAGATTGTTTATGTTGGGTACGTGAGGCTTTGCATAGTCCAGGATATTATGTTTATTATGGCTCTAGAACGTCGTGGCCATTCAATGAGGGTGTAATATGGATCATTTTTCCAATTATCCTGTCGATCTCAGCTAATCAAGTAAGGTTTTATTTTGGATAACTTTCGTATATTAATCAGTGTTATTGTTTACTCAGACACTTTTGTTTTTAATAGATGGATGCATTTAGGAAACTCAAGAATGGAGAGGGTGAATGTATATTATCAAATTCTAGACGCATGCAGTTGTTAAGAGGGAGAAAAATATTTTGGGCTTTAAATTCAATGAAAAGATAATCATAATTAATTTGATAAAAAATTGACAACGATATGAAGGTAACGTTGAAAATTATTTTTTATAATCACAATTTATATTTACAAAAGGCTTATTTATATTACGATTAGAATAATATAAAGTATCTGTATTTCACTACTAATTCCTTAGTAATAATAATTTACTTAAAAGTATTGAGAATGTTTTATTAACGCATCTACTTTTTGTTTGAACAATTCACTTTGAATCGGTTCATTTAGTTGGCAAAGTGGATTTTTTACCACATATTCCAAATAAACCTGTAATCAATAATTTCTTGCCATGTCATACAGTGCTTCGTACTGTACGATATTTATATTAAAATTTTAAATAAAGTTACTTACCTGGCTGTACAGTTGCTGAAGTAAACCTCTTATATTTTGGGCACTATTATCAGTGTTGAGGACGAACTTCAATCCAGATGGTGTTTCCAAGTAATGTAGCGTGTACTTGCTTGTTTTATAGTACAGAAATCCCTCCTTTGGATCCAAAGGTGAAATTTTGCTCACAAACGATTTGATTGAAAACAGCATTCCATACATCAACTTGGCCTCCTAATATACAAAAAATACAAAGGTAAATAAAAATATTCCTCGCCTCATACTGTTCTAACAAACAAGAAAAAATGAAGATGACACATTCCTAAGTGTCATATCATGTTCACTAGGCATAATAATTCTAATGTAGTTATTCTTTATGTTTTATATGATCATTCTATGACTAAACTTGACATTTTTATGGTTAGATACGCTGAATCAACCGTTAACTATAAATATCGTGTGTATAATTTTCTGTCATTCACCTCTTCCATCGTGATTCCTGATTTGTTGAGTCTGTTCCATTCTGCATAGTATAATAACGTGCCATTCCTCGAAAATACGTACAAATTGTGAATTGTCATTATTGAACTGGCTGACAGTTCTCAACGTTTCAATATTATATCTTAGAACCCGCACGACACTACATTTGAAGCGGCATTTATGCGTTCTATGCTCGATATCACTTTACCATATAAAGATAAAAAATCCTATATTACAACTAACGCTTCAAAGCCCTAACTTCCGACACTTTGAATAATAACAAAACTCACATTTGGCTATTACAAACTGAACACAATTAATAGAGCACCAATTATGCCGTAGTTTAACCGGTTGACTGCAACGGTTTAATATTTTAAATTCATAATACTTATCGTCGATAAGATACCGACCGATGCTAACAAAAAAACTTAAATCCATAATCCAATATCAAACGAGAATTCAATAACGAAATCGAATTGCAATTCATTACAAAAATAACGTGCTCAATTATTATCGAATTGCTAAAAATAACTCCACTGAATCCCACATAAATTCTCTATCTTGTCCTAGCAATCTATCAACCCTCTCCTGAAGATACATTTACGTTTACCTCAACCACAAACAAACAGACCGTATCCAGGATGTTATTTCATTCCGGTTATCAAATTTCCTATACAGCGTAGCGTAACTGTCAACCGAATAGTCAAACTTACATTATTCCAACGCACGGTTTAACGGTCGACCGCAAAATGGCGTTTTCCTTGCAGCAGCGTCATACTCCGTTGCAAGTTTAGGTATGCTCGTCACGCCTGATGGAGCTATTTGTTATATGCGAATATACGACCCTCCCTACGTATGCCAGATAATCGGAAGGAGCTCGATTTATTGCATGATCGAAATCCAAGGTGGCGCCGTGAGGCGTTACGAAAATCCAATGTCTTTTCCTATCGCGATATTAAAGCGAGACCTAAGAGAGTCTATACACAAAGTGGGCGTGTCAACTGTGGACTTTCTTGATTAAAGAAACACTCGAAACTTTTAATTATCTATTTTCAATGTTCTACCCATCAAAACGTTGAAGAGTCACTCAGAAAAAAAAATCAAGATAAACACGAAGCATCATAACCGTATCTCGTATTCGCTTCGACGCTCGTGCTCTTCGAACTCGACGTAGATCCTGTATAAATAAAGCGACAAAGTAAAGTAAAAAAAAAAGAAGAAGAAGTCGAAACAAATAGACAAAAACGTAAAGGAGAAAAGTGTGAAGCTAGGTACGAGTAAGTAAATGCAAAAATTATAAACTGCTCGCGACGTCTCCGCGGAGTGTTTAGCATTAACTCTCGAGTTTTCTTGACTCCTTCTGTTTCCCGCAACGAAAAAAATAAAGCCAGAGTAAAAAAAGAATGTAAAAACAGTGGCATTAAAAAAAATCCTCGAGAACGCCGCGCACGTTAATTGGTGGAGCAAAGCGCCCCGAGCTCGAACATTCGTTTCGTTTCGGTTTAATCACGCTTCACCAATCACTGACAATGTGCTGCCGACGAAAACAAAACGCGTTCCAGAGATAATGGTGTGAGGTAAACTTGTACGAGAGCTACCCCAATATAGTATAAACCTGTATGTACCTGTATACCGTGAAATGTAATCGGTTAACGATTTCTTCATATATTTCACAACATGCCCATCCCTCGCTATCGTCGATAGATCGATCGCACGTTAGAGGCCGACTGTACCGTCCTTATCGTAATTTTACGCAAACATTTTGCAAGATTTATGTTCGACGTTGGGATTTGTTTGGGAGATACCGTTATACGTTCTACGGATGGACAGGTGTATGTATACTTATCGTTATTCCATATACCAGAGAAACGTCACCTGGGACTGTGACACGCGCCATCAGATTTTACATGGTTTTACATGAAAATGAAAAGGACACCTTAAGTACGATAATACAAGGTAATATATACATATACATTACACGTAACTAAGTATAGTAATAAATAACACGAGTGATACACAGATGGGAAGATAGAATACGTTTCAATGATAATTTGTCATTACTATTTGTTTTTTTAAACATCATTTATCATTTTACGTATTATTTTTACGCATTATTTTTACGCATGGTATATTCGACGTCGTTAGATACAAAAGTCAAAGTGAAATATAAGCAAGGGATATTTTATGTATTTTTGATCCATAATTGCATTAATTACGTATAACTCGACAAGTATTTCCCACGAGATACATGCCTGGATAATAAATTTCATCATGGGCAATTATAAAGTATTATACTACTATAAACTTATCAAGTCCTCTATGTCGCTAAGTGGATTACATTGAAGTATCCGATTGCATTCAAGAATTCACATCTGGCGATGAACTGATTTTTACACAATCGAATGACGTGTCGGATAGTCTGACACAATAATTAAAAATTACTATCTTATCAAGTTAATCGTCTTTCGCGTTATCATAACAAAGACTTCACGTGTACCACTAAAATGATCATGTAGCCTTTTCCATATATACACGTATATAAAAAAGAAAAATGCGTATACACTGAATTATTTGCATACTCCTTCCGCGAGGAAACGCGACGTCGCGACGCTACGCAATCTACGAATCTCGCGTGACGACGACGTCGAAAGGTGAAAAGATGATTTATTGATTTGATTCAAAGTAAACTCTAACAGGGTTCGAATCTCTGTTTTCCAGCACCCTTAGAACCTTTCGACCCCCAGCTCCACTATGTATACCTACGACCCTTATATACTGTATCAACAACAATATACTTATATAGTATACTTGATTAACAAGACGATATACTGTCTGTATCTACTATTGTCTAACTATAATCTACCAGAGTCTCCTACGAATTTACAAAAGCGATCGATCTTCTACACCATCGGATCCACTGGTTGAGAACCAACTTGCTAAATCGTCCCTCCTTATTTCCCTCAAATCTCCATAGTAAATTCGCGATGCTTTCCTATTCAAATTATTCGCTTCATTACGATTCACCTGCATGTATCCATGTTGATAGACTGATAGTAATTCTCCTATTTAATATATATATATATCTTACTAACAACTAAAATAACAGACAGATGGACAACACTATGCAAAGCCTAAAAATAATTCCTTCGATGACTCTACCTATCCCTCTGATGACAGTCATTACTTCCTAATCGGTTGATACATTCGTATTCAATATACACCAAGCAACGTATAACACTTGGATAAAGAGGGAATAGTTAATCGCCAAGATCTAAAGTACGTGTAAGCTACCGAGGAAAATAACCGCGCGCGTTAATAAAGTGAGACGAGTATTTCGACGTAACTGTCATGGCGCCTTTGTGAGCACAAGGAGTGTAATAAGCGGGTTTCATCGACGTACGTTATGATTTATAGACTTTAATATGGCCAGCTTTTATCGCGCGGGGATCGTCGTCTCGCAAATATTTTTCTAGTCAGTCATTGGTTCATTTTACTTGGATATTTATCTCGTTAGGCGTGCACCTGTACGATTATTAGTACGGGTACATAGAATTGTCTGGACGAGCCACGTGACGTCTGACGATCGTGAAAAATTTTTTTAGAAAAAAAAAAAGGAAGTCTTTTTTACAAAAAAGAAACATCTTTACCATCCTCTCAAACGGTGGAGATATTCAAAAGGGGATTTAAGGTATAATCCTCGTATTCGCGGAATCCAGGATAAAATTTGTATCTGGAGAGCTGACTGTGTGAACCGATGTATCAGACCTCGTAAAACTTCGATCCACAGAAGGTATACAGATATAGATATTATATAACATAGATAACTAAGTGTAGACATTTAGATTGATAGGTATCTGTGTGTATATATATATATTGTATTCATTATTCCGTGATATATGTTTGTACGAAATATCAGTGATAAAACAGATAGCTGGTTTTATGTGGCGTAAATGAAATAAATGTTATTGAATCGAATAACAGAATCTACTAAGTGAGTTAATCTACCTTAGTCCTGTCAATAAAGCTTTTCCCTCTTATACTGTCCTGAAGGCATTCCTTGAGGACTCTGCCTGCTCCCTTTAACGGACTTCCCGGCTTCCTTTCACGATCAGTTTCAGACGTCTCGTATAACCTTCGGTGCATAAATTGTAGCATCGGGCAAAGGGACAATATGGCGTCGTCATTGAAACGTATATAAGTATTATATCCGTTGGTTATTTATGAAATATTGAAATTACAGTATCAATTGCGCGTATACACGTCTTGACCTACATGGACTGAATTACCTTGTGAATAATGAATAGTTTAATAGGAAGGCGCGTATGGTATTGTAACATGATAAAAGTTCGTACAGACCGGTCACGTGGTAGGCCAAAAGGTTAACGAAGAGTCACTATGAAATAATTAGACTTGGCTGTTATTACGCGCAATTAACAATTGCGAGTGCAATTAGTAATTAGGGAATGGCATAGGGTAGGAGAAAGTAAGAGAGAAAAGAAGGCAGTCGGGTAGTTAGGTAAACGAATATACTGAAGGTGAAGGGGAAAAAAAAAGAAAAAGCAGAATCGTTGGTGCAGGCAAGTTCCATTCGACTCAACGAGCATTTATCACCATGTAAAGCTGGGGGTATAAAGTTTTTGATGAAAAAAAAGGAAGAAAAAAAAGCAGGTAACAGGGGTGGAAAACCGTGGAAAGAGAGTGAGAGAGCGAGAGAGAGAGTAGTAAGAAACAAAAAAAAAACAAGAAAACATCCCTGGTAACCGCGGGAACGTTTCGGTCGGGCATCCGCAATGGTTCTCGCCTACGTGGAATTGCCGTATCTATAGCGGCCATGTTTGAAACGGATTCTTATCGATGCATTCAAAGAAGTCGACCAACCTACATATCAAGATGCACGAGATTCACGTCAGCGTAACTTCTCGGAAACGTTGAATTTAATTCACGAGCCATCGTTTCGCCATCCAGCATACCCGCGTATGGACCATCCGGATTCGTTTCAGCATCCGGAACGCTTTTTCTCTATATACGAAGGGCGAACCGCTTTTCTCATAAATCGCATTTACCCACGGTCCATCGCAGTTCATCATCGGTTCATCGTGTTCATGGCTATCGATTACTTATTCAGACTGAAGGTGGTTCGAGACCAAAGGCGTACCGTATCCCACTCACACGCGTCACACTTATACCTATAAAATGGCCGTCTGCTTGAAATTGCGTAGGCAGCCGTAACGTATTTAAATCATATTATGAAAATCAGCCAAACGCTTTTCCATTAAGGGTGACCTTTAAGAAAATTATATTTATAACCCTTTTCCAATGTGTTCCACGTTGAAAGGCTCCTTTGTCGTATATCCTCCATATCCGTCTGTCTGTCCGATCATAATGCCCCCCATTTACATAAATCTATCTTGGGCATCTTTACTCGTTTCTCAAATTTCCACGAACAGCCCGAACGTTCAATTCGATTTCGAGATTCGACGATTCCGCGATTTTTACCTGCCTCTCTGAAGTTTGTCCAGAAGGAAACTCCAAGTGGTCCGGGGGAAGGGGAAGGGGCAGGAGGGATACCAGTTGCAAAAGACACGAATCTAATCCGTTATACGTTCACTAAGGAATATATGATGTATATAGATATACTACGGTGAGTATATGCATAAAGGCGAGCACTCACGTGGATGCTGTATAGTGTATACCTGTATATACCGCATATGTATGGCTATAGATGTCTATATATATATACACACCGGCTTTTACGTTCTTCTACGAGAAAATCGTATTATCCGACTTTCCTATATTTATTGAGCAACATTTTTGTCCATAGGTACCCAGTACCTACACTCTGGTTTACAGGTAGCTAAAGTGGATTCTCACGGCAGGATTGAATTGTTTCTTGCATTATATATTCCAATCGCATATCCGTATACAGTAGCGAACAAGTACTGTACAGCGTACCGTATAACACGGAGATAGCGCTGTACTTTCTCGTGATAACAAAGTAAAATCAGTAATCAATCGTGACAATGTCTTTCTGTAATTGTTAAGACTATTGAGTCATGAACTAGTGTGATATCGAGTGAAAATTCGAATCTTTGGTCAGATAATAAGGGGGGGTGGGGGGAAGAAAGAAGAGATAGAACGGTAGACGTCGGAGGGAGGGTGAGTGGATGATAGAGAAGCATTGATAAAGCCTCTGTATGAATTATCAGTACAAAACCTGACAGTCATTAAAGCAGGTGCGCTTTTAACGCAAAGACAATTGAATTGTGAGGTTCGCGTGGTGCAGACAAAATTTTGATGATCGCAAAAGTTTTTTTCGAATTTAAAGATATCTACCTGTTCGATCATTATGACAGAAGCAAGAGGAAACCCTGCGCCGGTTAGTAAAAGAATAATTTATATAATTAATATAATCGTTATCTGAATACGGATGATAAAGAGAAAAGAAATTAAAAAATTAGAGAGAGAAAAAACTTTTTTCTCTCTCTCTCTCTCTCTTTCTCTACTCAATGTATATAAGGCATTAGAAAATATTTGCATCTTTCACCCGGGATTTCCGCTGTTTTATCCTCTCAGCGCGTAATATAAGTAAGACTAATACGTAAAGTTTAATATGTCGCAAAATTTAATCCTCGCACGAGTTGTGCGCGCGCACACCTCGTCAGGGCGTGTTCCCCTCGGTAGGAATTAACGTATAATTGTAATTTATATCTTCTCAGTTCTCCCGCTCGCGAGTAACCTTCTATTTTTTTTTCTTTCTCTCGTGCTTTTCCTACCTTCTTTTTTCCCTTTTTTTTTTTAATACTCCGGAGATACTTTTAATGAAACTAGCTAAAAATCTCACGGCGACCGCAATTCCCTGCGGGGCCCTGCGTCTCTTTGCTGGTTAGTATCGCGCCCTCAGGAACCTTCCTGCGGAAGGGCTGCTTACATTCGTCGGTCTATTTGTTCGGCGTCATTTCCTTCAAGCACTACGCTACGGCATTCCTCCCACGAGGTTCGCTGCTGCCGACGATATTATTATAGTTGGCTTTCGTCTCGGTCGATTTTCCCGCTCGGTCTCTGTCAACGTTTTCACCTCTGAAAGAGAGATAGCCAGAGAGATAGAGAGAGAGAGAGAGAGAGAGAGAGGGAGAGGGACTGACTTATTACGGCTCGACACTCTTATAGAGAATGGTACGTCGCGTCGGTAAATGCAGATTCGAATGAAATGAAATAATATTAATGACACCGAGAACAATGATTAAATGAAATTTCGAAGAAAAAAAATTAGGAAAGGAAAGGTCGGGTACGGTTACTTAAAATCTAATTGCAACAAGCCGAAAGATATACAGACGCATCTCCACTAAGATGCACGTTTGCGATTTGCTATCGAACGGTACGGTACATGGAAAATCTGACGTAACAAACGTAACAGGCCGGTTCGATCCGTAAGCAAATATTTTCAGAATTTGCCACATCAGATTTTCGATATCTTCCATCGATTGACCGAAACTCGCAAAGGCGTGTCTTAGGTGAACTCGCATGTACACTGAGGATCGGATATATTATTGATCTCGTAAATACTCACGATCGTCGATCAATCGAACTGATGATTATAATCGTTCGATTAGAAATCTTGAAAGATGAAGTAAGTTATATTGATTCGACTTTACTCGTAATCCAGTTCTTAGTTACCCCACGGAAACACGACTAGGAGTATATCTCCAGTGGAAAAAGATAGCTGATGAGGGAGGCGGGGGGGTAGGACGGGGGGATGGATGATAGAGCCCGGAAGTTCATAATATAATAGTGTCGGAAACTATGGTATAGCCAGAGATCCTGGATGGATGCTGGAGGATGTTGGAAGATTCTTCAGAATGAGGAATGGAGCGGCACAGCATCCCCGTCTCATCGACTTTACCACTTGATCTTCGTTCTTTTTGATTTTGCGATAATTTGATGGGAAGAGTATCTATCTAGTACTCGATTATTGACAGGCGAAGAGGGTCTCTCTCGGGGTCGGAGGCGCCCTGGTGGAGCTGCCAGTTGAACGGGTCGGCTGGGCCCATCCCGTGGAGTTCGTCCTATCTTGCATCGGCTACGCCGTTGGCATTGGAAATATTTGGCGTTTTCCTTACCTCGTTTACCGTAATGGCGGAGGTACGTATATACCAATGGGTAACGACTTATTCCTGAGATATCGATCAAGACATAAGATACCTTCTTCCTTGTTTCCT
The DNA here is from genome assembly GCA_030142225.1 of Pachycephus smyrnensis. NCBI lineage: Eukaryota > Metazoa > Arthropoda > Insecta > Hymenoptera > Cephidae > Pachycephus > Pachycephus smyrnensis. The sequence goes on along the minus strand of JARQST010000045.1, from coordinate 95,599 downwards.
TTTTTTTCTTCCTTCGCGATACTTGATCTCTTATAGCTCTTGAAACGCGATACTATCCTATACTATATATATATAGACACACATATATATAAGGTATACTTCAATAGTGACATGCATATAGTTTACATTCATTCATTCTTTTTTTTTACTTTACGTCAATGTCGAATATCTGATCCCTCTTAAGCAGCCAGTTGATGCTGCGGTTTAAGAGACGTCCCTAAAGACCCCGAAATCAGATCAAAGAGTACCTCTTGGATTATGAAAAGAAATACGAAAAATGTCATCGAATAAAATATATCTGACGCGTTAAATAAAATTTAACGTAAAATTCGTATTATCTTTCTATCGATATCTCTCGAGTCCAGGGGAAATTCAATGCCGTTGGATACTAACGAACGTTCGATTTTTCAGGAGCCTTCCTGATACCCTTTACTTTAATGTTAATTACAATGGGTCTGCCGATATTTTTTCTCGAGCTGGCCGTGGGCCAGTACACTGGTCTGGGACCGAACGAGGCTTTCGCTAGAATGGCGCCAGCATTCCACGGTCTTGGTTACTGCACCGTGGTAGTCATTACCTTAATAACAATTTACTACATGGTCCTCGTATCCTGGACTCTTTTTTACACCTTCGCGTCGTTCTCATCGAAACTGGCCTGGGCCTACTGCGATAATGACTTCAACAGCAATAGTCAGTATACTTTATTCGCATATAATAATAAATAACATATACCAAATATACGTATCTACGTGCTAACTTTTAAATGAGTTTAATTCATGACGTCATTTCCTTTGTCTTAAAATTATTTTGATAGGATATAAAATATAACGATAATCATCAATTATCGAGATAACGTCCAATATGCCTCTTATCGTTCTTATCCATTTCCACCATAACCCTTTGGCACGAAATTCAAGTGCACAACTTACAAGACATTCTTTCCCATTGGATGTTAGATATCCAAGCACATAGTTGCGTCGTTCAGCCACACGTACGTTTATTATCTTTACGTCTCTGTCGGTGACCCGGAGCATCGGGCTTCCAAGTTGGACCATTCTAACCTGAGATTCTTCTCGTAGACTGCTTCAGCGGACTTCAAGATAAGGAATGCCAGGCCAACGACTCCACTACCATATTTTACAATAAAACTTGCATGGCCATTACCGCAGTTTGCGAGAGCCACGGATACATGGACGGAGGTAACAGCACGCACTGTTTTCAGGGTAACGATGCCATCGCCATACGATATATCTATACGCGTATACTCTCTTCGGAGGAATATTTCAGGTAGATTCCTCTTGCAGTATACCAATCTTGGTATCTTGTTTAGTAAGAGAATGTATATATATATTTTTTCGTAGTGACTACGTACTGGGTATACGCGGCGCCACGTGGTACAACTTTGGCGGCATTAGGTGGGAGTTATTAGGCTGCCTTGTCCTGGCATGGATAATCTGTTATCTGTGCGTGATAAGAGGGGTCCAGACCGTTGGAAAGGTCGTGTACTTCACTGCAATCTTTCCATACGTGATACTAATCGCACTTCTAATACGGGGTGAGTCACTAATAATATTTATGTTATATCCTCGAGGTAAGGATACGTGATAACACTGGGTGGGTTTCATCGATCCTGGAAATCCTGTCGGTTCTAATCGGATTGAAACGATGGTGAGATATCGTGGGGAGTTTGGAATTTGATTTGGAGAAACGAGTCCCCCCTTGAGTAGCATCCTCGTGGTATGTCGAGTGGTGATGATTGTGGAATTTTTTTTAGGTGTCACCTTAGACGGAGCTAGGGATGGCGCCATTTGGCTAATTACCCCTGTATGGTCCACCCTCTTGAATGCCAATGTCTGGGGCGACGCCGCTTCGCAAATTTTTTATTCCCTTGGCATCGGCTGCGGATCTCTAGTCACTTTGTCTAGCTATAGCTCGTTCACGAACAATTGTCACAGGTGAGAAATACGTTTAGTCCGTGGCACGAGTACCAATACGACGTCACGGCTTTGTCCGGCGTGTAAGTTACGTAACTCTGTATGGGTTAAACCTGGACGCGACGCCTCGAATTTGCCAGATTGTCTGATTTTCTGAAATGATGGACTACTAGTGGCGCGACCCATGAAATATCCATCGCACGTACACTCGACCTCTGCTAACTCACCTAATGCGAAGAGTCAAACGTTTCGGTTTAACGGCGAATTGCATTTTCACGGTAAATAGATTCGTGACGTGTTTCGAGGTCGGCCGGTAACCCTCAATCGTTTAAGAACGACCGATTACGTTAAATAGGAGATTGCTGGTTGTAACGTGTGCTGATGAAATATTCACGGTAATAATAAATTTGGATTCACCGTAAAGTAGTAAACCGACTTGTGTCACAGTTCGAGCTACAATTCGTTTGTTCGATATTTTTCTGTTTTCCCGTACTGGCTAGCTAGTATCGAAATTTCGGATTTTACATTGGATTCGTAGAAACGTGACACAGCCACGAGTATCTCTGGTTGCGATCGATGAATCGGATAATAAAAAAAAAGTTACTATAGATGTGGTATAGAAGAGCGCGCGCACGTCGCCCGGTACACCTACTATATAATAGACCCGTGTACATGTGTATATATATATATAAAATAAAATATACCTTTGTATACTTTTTCTTAATTTTATCAGGGACGCAATCTTTGTCACATTCACAAATCTTTTCACCTCGATCTTTGCCGGATTCGTAATATTCTCCATCATGGGATTCCTCGCGCTGCAGATGAACATGCCAATCGATGAGGTTGTTCAGAGCGGCACGGGATTGGCTTTCATTGCCTATCCCGAAGCTGTGGTGAGGATGCCACTTCCGAATCTCTGGGCGGTTCTCTTCTTCTTCATGCTCTTCATTCTGGGACTGGGTAGTCAGGTCAGTAAATGGACTCGGTCGCTGGCCCGTACGAACATGTTCGTATTTGGAAATGCGACGACTACACCCTCTGGAGCTATTCAAACGTAAAATTAACTTTCGCTTCTAACGATAAGTCCACTGCTGCAAAGACACCGGGTATCAGTACCAGCAGGATTCCTGGTATTACTATCGCTTCTACTGCCCGAGACGCCATTACTATTACCACGACCATTACTATCCGTAGAGACTTTGGAATAATTATAGCCCACGGTGGCGATCGAAGGACGCTCGGCTGCACGGTTTATTGAGCGTAACAATTTTAATTGTCTCCTAGAAATCTTCCCGTAAGGAGAAACTAGAACAAAGAAGAAGTGAAAAAAAAGACGGTAGCAGCCATACCGCCATTAAAGTCCTCCGTCACGTACGCGACATGACAAGCAATGCCTTTTACGTCCTGAAAATCTTTGCTTTGCCTTATATCATCAAAAGAATTATTGTCATCCCCTTTTCAACCCTTGGCACGGCACCCTTTCCCTCCCACCAGGAAAACCTCCCTTTATGTTTTTACCTTATCTACAATATATCTCGTTGTCCCTATGCCGCCCCTTTGATAATTTATTCCTGCGGTCGTATTGTCTGCCATTTTTATTTTTCAACCCCTGGTATATACCTTCTACATTAGATTCACCCCTTCCCCCTCCCCCTCCCACCCCGCTTCACCCCTGTTATATATATATATATATATATTTAAGAAAAAACGAATAATCATTGTACTTGGAAAAACAAAGTTCAACGTTATTTTTTCTGATACAGTTCGCTGGAGTCCAGGCGATAAACACCGCCATATTGGACGTGCGTCCTGACCTACGAAAACACGAGTCTCTCGTGATATTAGGAATATGCGTTTCCTGTTGCCTTCTGGCAATACCGATGGTTTTTGACGGCGGTGTTTACCTATTTACACTGATGGACTGGAATACTGCATCATGGGCCATACTATTGATTGGCATGGCGGAAGTCGTGTTAGCCTCCTGGTGTTACGGCTGCAGCAGATTCTTGGATAACATCGCCGAGATGAAAATGAAGTTTGGACGAATTCTTCGTGCCTACTGGTGGATGTGCTGGGTGATATTAGCGCCAATTACGGCTGTTGTGAGTAAACAAATTTACCTTACAATTTTTTATCTCTAAGCCAGGAAACAGCGGGGGTCGACGTACCGCGGCCATTTTGTCAGAACGAATTGAACAGCAAGAAGGAAGTAATAAATTTAACGAGATTACTGATATCAGAGTTAATTTTTTTATTCCGGATAGAGAGAATGGCTATTGAAATAATTGATCGAGTATTGAAGAATTTAACGTTACTCTAAGATCCGGAAAAAAACGGCCGCTTCGACTGCTCCATATTATCTTAAATATCCGCCATTAAAGAACGAACGTCCGACAGCTCTCTAGCTACTCTTCCGGTTACTCGACGCCAGCGTATTTCCAAGCTCTGCTTTTTTTACCTTTTCCTTTCGCCTTAAACACTTTTACCTAACAATTATATTTACGCTATGCTTCCGCGTGGCGCGTGTCCTATAACACGCCTAACTACGACTGTCTTATAGAGTCGTATAGTTACGTAAGTACGATCGCGCTAACGAGAAGGCTCGTCCTGTTTTCCGCTAGCACACGCTATTAGAATGCTTTTTTTATTAACGGCCATCGTCTTCTTCCCTTCTCATTTACTAATGGCACGTAATTCCTTAAACAAATTGTGTTCCGACCTCAGTACCGTAACCATTTACTTCTTCGTATTTTGGTATATACGGCTTATACCTATATACTGTATACCATTATATTTATATACTATACAGAATTATCCAGAAATATTGCACCAACCGAAGTTAGCGCGCTCATTTGATTTCTATAGCGGAATCACCTTCGGGTGATGCAATACTTTTGAATAACCCTGTATATATACAGTATATACTTATATGTACATATTGTCATTGACGTTCCCCCTAAGGCATAGTCGGGCATAGCTGACGAGCCGCTTCTGTTATTTTCAAGCCTGAAAGATTTCGTTCGCGCCCCCACCCCCTTCCCCTTTCCACCTACCCCTCGCCCTCCTCCACCCCTTTTCTTCCATTCCGTCCTAACTTCGCCCAATTCTCCCTGGCTCGTCGAATATCATCCACCTTCTACATCTATAACGAACTCCAACCTACAGGGTGTCTTCATATTCCAAATGTACACCTACGAGCTGGCAAGTTACAACGGGATGGTCTTTCCATGGTGGGCGGATGTAATCGGTGTGCTAATTGGATTATCTACGCTCGCGCCGCTTCTCATCTTTTTTATCCATCAGTTACGGAAACAGCCGGTAAGTAGTTCCAGCGAGAAGGAAGGTACAAATATGAATTTTGAAAATTTCATAAAATTTAATTCAATCGCCCAATGCCATTCTACTCCGATACTCGATCGTGGCTGGATGAAAAAAAAAATTTGATCAATACCATATAGGTACATACTCTATATATATATATATATATATTTGTCGTATGGTTTCTGTAAAATTCTTTTGGCCAACGATCAATTCACGTCATGGGTTGAGAAGCTTTCCACTGGGATCACGAACGTGACGTCATCACGTTTCACGTATTCTATGTACTTGCCGAGTGCTTTTGGGTCAAATAACATCGACTTTAAATCATCTTGTTTTCTCGACATACGAGACGCTATACTCGCGCGATGGCGTAACACTTTACGTTACGTCGACGGGATGCGTCATTGAGTCGTCGACGGCTGATAGGGAAGTAACGAATGTCATGTAATTTTTACGAATTGGTCGTTAGACGCTCGATTCCGTTGTAGTGTAACGGGCGTTCCATTTGATAAACGATAATTGACCATTAGGACGCGCGGGCCTTTCTTTTTTCTTCTTTTTCTTTTCTTCTACGTACAAGGTTGATTCACGGGATGTTACGAATTCGGGTATGGCTTTGCTCGAACGATACCATTTCCCATTTGACGAATAGTAATAACGAGTCAGGTATACGTCGGAACGAAGTCAAAGCTGTATAATAAAAATGGCATACGGTTATTGAATGTACCTATATACTGGTGATTTCGTTTTGATTCTTTTTTTATTCACTCGTAATTGGTCAATGATCATTGTACTTCAAACGGAGCCACACCATAATTCGATACTTACTGTGAATACTTCCTGTTACTTATATCTACAATATAATATATATATGGTGATATATGCATAATATAATATGTAGGTATATAATGTTAAATATAGATAGTATATATATATGTATATATAATATATAGTAGATATCACAAAACACTTTTCCCGCGGGAAATAAGCGGTTGCCATTTGACAGTTCCGGCCGATGTGACTGTAACGTTACGTGCACGATTCGCAGTACATTTTGTAACATTAATATATTATCTGACACGTCGCGCTTTATCGCTGATGATAATTAGATCGTACGACGCGATAACACGTAATTGACTTACGTTGAAATACTTTTAATTTCGCTGCAGAAGGCATCGACTTTGTTTAAACCGACCAAGGACTGGGGACCTCAGCAACGTGACACAGTGGCAGGAGAAAATGGAGTTGGACCGCCGATTGCGAACCCCGCTTTTATCGGGGACGATGATAAGCCTTAAAGGTGAAAAATGCAGGGAAGCTCTGAGGGACGGAACGAGGTAAGAGAGAGAGAGAGAGAAAAAAAAGAAAGCGAGAAATAATAAAAATATGACGCTCTCCCTTTGTAAGCAGTAAAACGCTGTGCTGTGCTACGTTAGTATGTATTATATCGTCGTATATATATGTACTTCCTTATTATAAATAGTAAAAAGAAAAAAGACTTTTTTTTCGTATAATTAAGTTAAGAAATGTCGTCGCACGTCTAATCACATTGTACGCGACGTTTACGTGATTGTAATTAAGTACCCGCGTAGCAGCGCATAAATATTTTTTAGATACCAAAAATTGAACCGGAAGTACGTCGATGGATGGAACTGTTTACATGAAAATACACCGAAAGGCCAGGAAAGATTTTTTAATAGAAAAATTTTCCTACCAATGCACTTTAATGAATTTGCATCAACGACCCAGGTGCTTTGCGAAAACACATTTTCTTTTAGGTATTGGCACACTGTATAGTATCTGTAGTCCCAGTCCTGGCGAGCGTCACGTGACGCTCAAGGAAGCTACGTAACTCGGCGACAGTGTCGCTTAGGAGGAGATGGACGTCGAATGCGAGGACGACGATTAAGATGAGGACAATCGTATTGGTTCTGTCAAACCCGCATGAAGCGACGACGTATAAAATGAAAATAAAACTAGACTGCGTAATCTTCGTCGTGCTCGATCGCGTGACGTCAAACGTCCCCCCCTGTAAAAAGTAACTTGCGACTGATTCGATGAGTTTTCACCAAGTGAAGGTACAACTTTGAAAAATTCGCGTCGTTAAATAAGTCCGGGCAAGTGCCTCGTTAATAAGTTTCTCGGCGCGTTAACGCGTACTTGTGTACTTGGCCTACGTATATAAGTATGACCGAATATGACCGAGCTTATGAAAATTTGTAAGCGCGCACAGGGGGAGGGGGGGGGGGTGTACAGATACGATTATAAATAGTCGGTAAATTCAAATGAATTCTGTGAGACGAAGGAAACGTCGTACCTCGAAGGTGCATAGTTTATAAGGAATTAAGGGTCAGCGAGTATAAGGAGTAGGTCACGGATAACGAGAAAAAGGTGGGGCTTGAAATAGTTGTAACTCAGGTCACTTACTCGTGCCGTTCGTGTTTAGCGCGATGAGGTCAGACGAAGCAATTAGTTTTTAATTGTCATTAATTATCCCATGTGCCTGCCTCACGGGGTACTTGACAACTTTCCACCGCCAGTCGCCGCGGTTAGGCGTTAGTTGGGTACCAAGTGACATAAGGAAACAATTAACGTTCGCTAATGTAATTAATTGGAATTTCCACGGGGTTGCCCCCCCGCGAACTAACGTCTCAAAGGGTGCACGAATTTATTGTTTCCAATTTATTATGCCGCGCGGGGGCATTATTAGCCCCCCCTACCCCCACCCCATCTGGCTAACGAGCTTACCGTAATTACCAATTTGCGTTTTATGAAGATTTTATTGGAAATTAGATTTACGTTTGCAATTGTAGGTCAAGACCCATACCGATCCTCGAGGGAGTACAGCCCTTATTGCCGAGGGTCGCGTAATTCCTAATAATACTGAACAACACTCTCTATACTCTCTATATATGTAGCTATAGAGGTATACGCCTATCCACGGGCAATTTCGCCTTTCGTAATTTGCCTAACGTAATTCTAGTTTTCGCCGAAACACTTTGCCCGGGCCATCTTCGACGATCTCTTTCTAACCTCCGACCCAGGCAGCTGCAGCCATTCTCTCCAAGACGAGCCAAGCCAAATTGCCTTTCATTAGCACCCCTGTGCGCCGAGGTCTAATCCCCAGAAACAGCAGCGCCGCGCAAAACCATCCGAAAAAGCAAACCAATTCGCGAAATATCGCGATAACGATCGATAATTTCGCAAGCGTTAATCCGTATCACGCTGCGACTAGGTTAACGCCCTAAAAACAGGATCTTACGTAACGATAAGTGTCGCGCGAACCAGGACCAGGAGCCAAGGCTATGTAAAACTATACGAATTTTCCAAAGAATTTCCACTAGACGGTCCTGATCGTAGTAACGCAAACATTGCGAAAACCTCCCTAAAGACTGACTTATGGGCCGTAGGATAAAGGGAGGAGGCTGGGATATAAAATAGGGCAGTAAATAATGGATCACGCCTATCCTATTCCTGACCTGATTAAAGAGTTCTCATCAAGCAACCTGAGTTATAACCTCAATACCATCCGTCTTCGTTTCATTCTCGCTCCTATCCGTACAATCAACCTGAAATAGGGGACGTTTCGAGGCGATGGCGAAAGAGAAATATTTGCTTCTTCAGCCGCGCTGTATTAACCTTCAACAGCGTTAATTTCCACTCTCCACGTCCTTGCTCGTCTCATCCTCGTTCACGTCCTCATGAGACTACCCAGGAGGCAGCTATACTACGTCCTCCTCCAGGAGTCCTCCTGGTAGACGTCGTCGCCGACGCCCGATTACTGCTGGCAGCAGACACTACTGCCTTGTGGGCGAAGAGGGTGAGGAAGGGGGGTTGAAGGGGAGGAGGGGAAGTTTGCGATATTACGGGTAGACGATCGATCGCGCACCTGTCGTCTTCTGCTCGCATCCTTTCCTCGGTATCCTTTACGAGCATCGAGCCCCCTGTCCCTGCAGGGGGGCACCGTCCCCCACCTCCGTTACCCTAAGCATCCAATCCCGATGGAACGCATCTACAAAATAAGTACGGTCAAATTTTAATGCTGGCTGTTATGCTTGCAGTAAATCAATAAGGGTCGAAGGGAGCCAAGGGTCGCGATGGTATACAGTAGCGGGACACAACCCTCCGTGCTGATGGCGTTGAGTATCGGATGGATGTGAGACAGAAAGGAGAATCCCAAGTGACAAAATCAACGTGGGTCCCCCATGGAAATCGTAACTTTAAAGCTCGCAAATTTTCACCCTAACCCAGTGCGAACTTTCCACGTGACGTCGTGCTTCGGGAGTTACGCGTGAGAAAAAGGAATTACGGGGATAACGTTGGGCGGTCTTGTATATGCGGTTATGCTATGTATCTGGGATAGTAGCAGCAGCAGCAGCAGCAGTAATAGATATATATATATAATATATATATAAACACATGCGCAGTGTACTTCAACCTCTGCCAAAACTATGTACCTATCTACCCCCTGCTGTACAGCTCACCAAGCTTTATTTCAGGAAAGTTCAGCGAACGGTATTCTATAGCGCAAGAGATACCTACTTCGGAGAAAATAGATGAAAGCATCCTGGTGGGACTGGGCGAAGGAAAATCGTGACTCGAGCCGTGAAGCCACCAGTGAAAGATAGATAGATAGAATGAGATACTTTGGGATGGCCACTTGAACAGGCAACTTTCCGATTCGATCGCCTTTTTCCCCGATTTACCGAGATAATTTAATCGGTCTCGATACCTCCGCCCTTTTCAATCTACCGTACCTTCGTTACGTCTGTCTTTCCTTCCTTCCTTCCTTCCTTCCTTCCTTGACTGCTTTGCCTTTATTTCTTTATTCTTAGCTCTCGGTGGCGTCTACCTGCTCTGTTTAGGTATCTGTATCCTTGTACACTCGCCAGCCGAAAGTACGCGAATGCGAAACTCCACTGCAGTATGCACAAGGGAAGTTGAAGGACTTTCGAGAAATATGTAACAGGGAAACGGGAACCTGGAGAATTCAAGGATATACCGATATAAGTAGAAAAGACTTTTACGTATACCGTAGTATACGCTTGCTACTGTTTGCAGAAATATTTTCTATCCTCGTTGAGAGAGAGAGAGAGAGAGAGAGAGAGAGAGAGAGAGAGAGAGAGAGAGAGAGAGAGAGAGAGAGAGACAGAGTCGAGTTTGGCTTCTCAAAGAGCAAGAATACGACGCTCAAAGACTGAACGTTGAAGTCTGTGCATACATTTTCAGAAGAATCATAAAAGTTTACGCGATATCGTTACTCGTAAAATCATTCCGTCATCCTCTTTCGTTGACGAGATTATGCAAATATTTATACGATATTCGCACAGTCATTAACGATCTTATCGTTCGAAGCTTCCGTCAATCATTTTCTTCTTATACGATCCCGTCAATTATCTTGGTTAGATTAGATATTTGTATCTCCCGCCCTTTTCACGCTCACGTTCAAATCCATTCCCGCCAACCTCTCCGTTACGTAATCAACGATGAAGTTTCCTTTGATTTCTTTGACTCGAAAAAAAAAAAAACATACGCGTCACGAATTCACACGAAATTTTGAATCAAAGTCAACGATTCCAATGTCATCGAGTAAAATGATATGACGTTTAAAATCTTTTTTTAATTTTTTATCTCCCACCCTCCCACGATAGCATCGCGCGAGTTACGTTATATTTCGTATAATTTCAATGTTCAAACCGAAGTACCAACCACGTAGAAATTACATTGGAAATTCGCATGCGGTCCTGTGTGTATTCAAGCCGGACTGAATTCTGAATACGCGTCCGTATAAATAGTGCACATGCACTCACGAGTCCCATAGACAGACACGCGCGCAACTTCGAATTATGCAAATGTATTTAGGTCTGCTGCCGTTGTTAACAGCCAGTGCATGTGGCGGTTGGTACCTATCGGTTAAATGAGCATCTTTTGCACGTACAGCATTTACTATTTCGATCGATATAAACTGAGTGGCCAATCCGATTGGCGAAGGGACGTACCACTAACAGCGTGACGTAATAATAACCTTTGTATCATCCACGTAACGCTCAAACCTTTAAACCCACCAGCGTCCTTATCGAAAACCTGATCGATCCTTATAGCCGCAGCTGCAGCTGCACGACCCCATACATTTTATTTGACCACTAGACTCGCATCCAGTGGATCTTTGCAGCATGTTACTAAACAGTTAACCGTTATCCCACCTTTTTTTGCAATTCGCGTAGCGACGTGAAATTATGAATGCGCGCTTTTGCGGTCGTATATGCATTTAATATATATATATATATCCAGTAGAAACGCATACGTAAAGATACACGGCTTTCGCGCAAATGTAATCGGATCTACTGCCATTGTTAGACTCTACTGGTTGTAAGAGGAGCTTCGGTTAAATGAGAATCTTTTATACATTCCGTGTACAGCATTTCCGTTACCTTTTTCCATATTTTAATTAATGATGGCTTCACATTCGAATGCAACGTACGAGTACTGAAATCATGTCGACGGTTCTGTCATACGTCCTTTCAGGTTCTTATATATCTATCTAGATGGATGTGTGTATATATATATACGTCGCGCTCTTGCTCCTTTATGTCTCCTCTTTCCTTGCCTTTTGCTCTTGGTTTTACACCCCTCGCGCTCTCTTCGTCCTCGACGAATACACGGATATACGACGAACGTGAGTATAACCAGACATAGGTGTTTGCACGAAGGTTTTGTAGTTACTTCGAACAAACTGGAAATTCTATACTCCGTTAGAATTATGAGCAGGCGTGTAGATGTGCCCAAGTCCCTCGCAACGATCTGGCGAACGTATTCTGGTCTGTCACCATTGTTAACATCCGCCGCATGAAACCACGACGTCGACGGAATAAGCATCATCTTTTATTCCGCTCTTGCCGCTCGGAATTTCGATCACGATGTAAAGTATCTTTAACGAAGGTGAAATACAGTTTTACAACGTGGCGTGGAATAGGCGGCTCGCAGTAACGTCTGCATTAGACGCCGTCACTCGTTTCTTTTTTTTTTTTCGCCAACTATAAATAGTCCGTGTACATAATTTACATAAAGTTATACCATATATATGTATATACGTAATGTCTAAGGTCTGTTAATCAAAAGTATGTGCTGCCAGATGCCGTCTGCCTTTTCAATTTCTACACGCGATTAACTTCAGACACCTCGTTAACGTTTTTGTTCGAAACTTCGTTCGACTTCGTGCAGTTCACTTTTAAATTTCCCGCTTCGTTTCATTGGCGCTTCGATCTGCGCCAAGGGTATTTATTACGAGTGTCCGTCGCGCATCTTTCATTGCGCTTAGTGTCATGGCGTTACCGATTAAATGCGTATATCGCGGCAGGACCTTGAGATAACGACGACGTCATTGCCGTACCTATTCCGTATGCTGATGATTAATCACTTCCTGCGTGTCCAAGAGATACTAAAATATGGATGACGGTATTTCCATCGCGACGAACGACGGTCTGCGACCGTCAATGGCACGTGTCGCAAGGTTCATTTCTCAATTTCGTCAATCCGACGTTCCCGTCGCGGCGGTCGTAACGTCAATGACAACGGTGACTCCCGACGTCGTGCCCAGGTACGCGCCAACGGGATGATGACTATCGTGTGACACATCCAGCGGTTTGCATAATGGCGGATTAAAGGGAGGAAGAAAGTGGCTGCCCCGTCGGTAAAAGGACAGGCCGGGAATTAAGAGAGAAAGGTGGCAAGGAAAGTTGAGACGACTCCACTCGGTAATTACACTTTGAACGAGAATTCCACTTTATCTCTTTCTCTCTCTCTCTCTTATTCTCTTTCTCTCTCACCCTTTACTCCCACTCTCTTTGTCTCTGTCTATCCAACTAACTTTCTTATTCTCTATCGGTCTCCCTATTACTCTAGTTTTATTTCTTTCTTTTCCTTTTTTCCTTTCTCTTTCCCATCCTCATCCTCAACCACACCCTCACCCCCTCCCCTTGTCCCTATCCCACCATCTCTTGTTCTCCATTCTTCTCCACCCCACGTACCCAAGCATCACCGGTGTTTCTTCGATCGGCAGAGTGAATTCTCCGAGTTTTCTGTCACGCCGTACTGCAATTCGCATTCGTGTCGCGCGACTAACCGAACGTATCGGATGCTGCGACATTGTACCAGCCCGATGATGGCAGGGGGCGGAGAGAGACGCGAAGGACGTAGGAAACCGAGTACCTTTTCAGAATGACGATTGCGAATTCTTTTTGACGTCCTACGATTATTTCTTTGCTGCGGCTAATAATTCTCATGAGTTTTCGCTTAACGAGAAATTTACTTGCTAATAACATTTTACTTGCCGGTTATACGCGTACGTCTCTCTCTGTTTCGCGTCATTAGAACTCGTTACGGTTCGCTCGCAAATTCATAAAAGGGATGCTTCGCGGCATATTGCTTTTATAATGTACAGAGAGGCGCGCACTGTTTCTTCATATCTGCGACTCATACCCGTCGCGTTTTCACGACGCGATATTAACCTGCCCGAGGAAAGGCCATTTTCGGTGGGTTTTCCGAGGAAAATATTTGACCGTATACATACATATATACACACACCAGCGGTCGGTACTTGTTTCGTGTGTCTCGGCGATCCCTCGTCAATCCCGAAAATTCAACGGCGACGAATTCGCGAACGAAACCAGGCCAGGCTACGGCGACGCGCCAAGCTCAATATTTATTTTAAGCACGTGACAATTATTCGGGTTCGCTTTTAAATTTAAAAAGGACAGTACGCGCTTTCGAATAATTTTTTTACGAGAACGTGAGAGAGAACCCCTCTCCGACACTTTGCTTTGCAATTATAAGATGTCCGTGCGCGAAAGGCTTTTTTTTTTTCGAAAAATTCATTCGCCTAGGTATACACGCGTATATTCGAATTACGAAAATATAATGAAATTCAGAGAAGACAGTATAAAAAATATAAGCCAACGTATATATACCTTGTCTATATATTCTATTAAATTTTCATTATTATTTCCCATTGACGTCACACTCGGAGGAAGCTTCATTGATATTTTATACAAAATACAACGAATAACCGATGAAACAGTTAAATATGTAAATACCGAGCTTTTTGCGAAATACTTTATATTTATATTCAATTAAATTCTTCCCGATTGCTGCTTCGATGCAGATTGAAAAGCAAGCTACACACTCCCTATAAATAATTCGATGTATTCACAGGCAGCAACGATTATTAAACGCAACTCCTAAACACTTGCCCCGGGGTAACAAACACGAGAAATAATAAAGTAAAATGGCGATTCGGTTAAAATCAATAAGTCGCGCCAGACACAAAGCACATTCAAAAACGTTTCTAAGTATAAATATTGAATTCCTATCGACTATCTCGCGCCATCTCCGTCAACGACGTCGATTGTCATGCATACGTGGAATGAATTTTGCACACCATAACCATTCCTCTAAACAGTCGACCGTTTCGTAATTATTATTCGAACCGATTTTTCCATCGATATTCCTCAACGTGCACGCTATATCTATATCCATAAGTATCGCATAAATATGCATACACAAAGCCCGAGGAACTGGAGAAAACGTCAAGAGATATATTTCCTTCCAATCTGTTTGCTACGCTTACCGATATGCCTTTACCGATATATGACAAAAGAAAAAAAATAGTAAACAACGTGCCTATACACGTATACAAGTCATAGATAACGAAAGTGTTTGAAATTAGAAATTTTTTTCATATCAAACACCAGAAGTTTGAAGCTTTAAGCGAAATGGCAGGATACATTAGTGTGTATATATATATATTGAGCTCTTTTTATTTTGACTACTCGTTAATCGTTCCTAATTATAAATTTAATGTCGCCACTCCGAGTGGCAGCAACACCCGGAGGTGAAACCGGCGTAAGGTTATCGATTAGAAGCACAGCGTTGCGCTGGCATAACTTTGCCGCTATGCCATTTCGCAATGGCCGACAACAATAGCCCAATGCTAAAGTCATATCTGCATTTGGATACACTCGAGGACTAAGTCCGTTTTCCGGCTAGATTATCATCTCAGGAGTTCTCGACCCAACGAGAGTCAAAAGGGGTTGAGCTATTTCTCAAAAGGGTGATTTTCACCCTCTCTCTATCTCTTTCTCGCCCTCTCTCAGTTAGAATCAGCCTCTAATGATTTTATAGTATCTACTTGTTAATGGGGAGAAAGGGCAAACGACGTATCCCGCAATTCGTTGAATCCCTTAAATGGAACAAGATGGAGGTAGTCGCACTCGCTCGTGGATTACCGGTGACAGCGTGCTTGCAAATGAGACTTCCCCGCGTGCGTATCTTACAGCCCCTCACGCATAATGAGACGTTGCCGGTAAATAATATCGTGTTACCGGTCTCTGAAGGCTGAGACGCATAACATTCCCCAGGCCTAGAGGAAAGTACGAGTAAGATTTCGCAGTGATTTCGTAAAACGATCAGTACGCGTTACTTGCGTTACTGTGGCATTATTATATATATATATATACACAAATGCTGTGTGTATATACATATATACCGAAAAGTTCATCAGGCTGTTCTGGAAGCCAATCTTCTCGAGCAATTGCATCTCGATCGCAGTCACGGTTAAATCACTTGTCGACCAAAACGACACGTTCCCGCTGAACTAAGTTGTCAAGCGTGTAAACTGCTGCGCCAAGTGCACTATATAAAATGTATCTAATGCTATGGATTAGGAAGTATCGGGTCAAGGAGCTTAGCTTATCCTGCCAATTGCCAGTAGAAAATGGGATTTGAAAGCGTCACACGTCAATACTTCTTGTTACGTGCTATATACTACGTACACGTGAAACTCCTTGAGAATGTAATGGACATGGTCCAATGAAGGAAAATGCTTGGACGAGGAAGTCCAAGTGGTCCTTCTACCTTCTTCGCTTCTTATATTCTTATTCCTGCTGTTCTTCCTTCTCTTCCTCCTTTACCTCCTTCACCTAATGTCTCGGACTCCTTCTCCTCTTCTTCAGATGTACTTCGTTCTACGCGAGCTTTTAGTCACTTACTCTTTATTTCCCTTCTGCTCTTTTTCGCGTTCTTCCCCCCCTCTCTGTCTCTCTCTCTCTCTCTCTCTCTCTCTCTCTCGTTCCTTTACTATGCGTCTCTTCTCTTCTCCCTCAGGTACACTCACGGCCTGCTCCTCACTTTTTCCCTTTCCCGTGCCATTACTTTACTCCATCATGCCAAAAGCAATCTTACGAAAATTCGAAGAGAAACGGCAGCCGGGTAATTTCATGCGATGAATTCATTCTTGACGTACTTCCGGTGAAGAAAGAAAAGAAGAAAATAAAAAAATAAATTCGGGATTGTTGCCATTATCATACTTTGAAGTAGTCCCTTCTTCTGCTTCGTCCCGTCATGCATTACCCCGTCCTGTACACTTTGCCCTCTACCCCCAATCCAACCCCCCCCCCCTCTCTCTCTCTCTCTCTCTCTCTCTCTGTTACTTTACACAGGGGTGGCATTGTTATGTGACATCAAAGGGAATTGTCATATATTCATACATTACATTCTCTCATTCTTTTTCTTTCATCACAGATATTTTCCCGCTGGTATGTCCCTTTGCGGTATGATGCGTTTAAGTAATGTTTGACCCGAGGTACAGGGCCTACCAACCCCTTTTTTTTTTATTGTTGTTGTCACTGTTGTTCTACTCCAGTACGCGTGAAACACGACGAGAACCGACGAGAGTTTTCGTTGGTCAAACTGAATTTCAAGTTCCTATCGGTTTTCTTGTCAACGTTACGCTAGTTCCTAATCTTATTTCACAATTCCCACGCGAACCGAGTGGCATTGTTGCACCGAAGATTGCTTGGCGGGAAGTTTAAACTCGTGGAACTTAGGCCCCCACGCAATCGCGAGGAAGATTAAACGGGAAGGGCTCTCTTCTGCGGGGTGTTGAGAAACTAGGGGAAGTTTTACACGTGAAACCCCATCAGTATACGAGGGGGTTCACTCCCCCTCCCCCGTATATGAAAACCAAAATTATTCTTCTCCCAGACAAAATTATCCCTACCCCCTTGTCACGTGTTAGCGAGATTTGAACTTCCGTCGAGAGTCTGAAGGGTGGGTACGACCCATGGACCCCATCCCCCTCCTCCCTTCTCCTTGACGTCTGTATTTTATGAGAATATTCGTATTCCGTCATGTCCACGTGTATTTCTCTGGAGTATCGAATTATTATATCAATTATGTAAATGGGAGATTTTGTAAAAAGGATCATGTCCGTAAAATTTATATAACGCGTCAGAGTCGTCGCGAGTCCCGGCACGTCAGAGTATTTTTGCAAGGGTGGGGGGTGTGTGCCCTAGCAAGCTACGCAGTGGCGTAACGGACGACAGCCCTTAGGGGGTGAAAGAGCGTCAGCCAGCTGGAGAAAGCGAAGAAAAGTTCGGAAGAGAGTCAACCTTATAAGAGGTTATGAGAGTGTAGAGTGAGATAAAGAGAGATAGACATAACCACCCCTGTCCTCTACTTGAGAGTGAGGGGTGGATCCACTACTAAGAAAGGTGTCCTTGAGGTACCAAAGCTATAATCCCACCCCTCTCACCTATCTTCTCTATACTTGACACTGAACTCGAAGCAACGACGGAGGGTTGACATTTCTCAAGATAATTGCGTTTTATAGTGTAGACCGTATTAGAGCGATATCTTGAGGAAATGTATTTCGAAAAGAGGACGCCCTTTTACGGCGTGAACGCCAGTGGTTGGGGGAAGGGGGAAGAAGTGCCCCAGGGTTGACTCTTTCGTGACACAAAGTGGGGATCCGGTCGAACGAGCGAATGATGAATGGTTTCTCTGCGATAATTGAGTTTTATGATGCGTCATACACAGGAATCACGCGATCGATTTGAAATTCAACCTCGGCTTTACTACGTACTCGGCCTTACTGTGCGGCCATCCAAAAGCCGAATGGCTTTGCGTTAAATCAATCTATGGCCATAATCAAATGTAACTTTACTATCGAACTGCTTAGGAAGTGATGCCAGTGGCAGGCAATTAATCAGTCGATTTAACGAGCGATTCAAGTAATTACAAGTAACTATATTCGACTCCACGTTATTATCTCGTCGGATGGAATATCTCCTCTCAGTAAACCTTACCAAAGTCCTCCACTCAAATTTCATACAGAGAGTTAGTCGATCGGATTCAAAATTACATTGAAATTTTTTTTATTTCGCTCAACCACCATTCTCGTTCCACGAACTCCAGTCAGGTCAAGTGAACTAAACTTTCTCGTAATAATACCTAATGTATATTACATTCCCAGAACCGTATAACGTTCCAAAGTAATTAACTGCTTCCGAATAGCAACTATAAAAACCGACTATCAGCTTAGGTCATATAAATCCTCTGCATCGAAAAGAATTTGAAATATCGCATAAAACGGAAATAGATGGCGCCGTACGTAGATATTCTCAAATAAAATATATATCACTGTTCCTTTACAATAGCTCGCACACTCACATTTTGGACAAATGATACCAACTTATAGGTATATAGAACCTGAAAACATTCTATGTCAAGGAACGCGCCACGGGTCAACGTGTGCATGCACATGGGCATTCGTGCGGACCGCATCACACTTTGTGCTTCAGCAGAGTACGCCTTTGTGCTTTGTGCAGTGCCAGTATGTAGTAGCATGAAACATCGGCCGTATTTATCTGTCGCGTAAGTCACTTTCGTGTCTATAACTTATGTATATTATATACGTACTAGGGTTACTATGCGTAACCATACATGGGTACCTGAGCGTCGCTGTGATATAGACCTATATAAATTTAGGTTAGGTTAAGGCATATATATATGTAAATTGGCGAGAACCTAACACCATCCGCAATGCACCGGCGCGACACATGTGTTACCAAATACTACAGTGAACGTTACCAACTTACGCGAAACATCGCATCGCCGATATTTGTTTCTGGGTATTTCTCCTGTGTACTTCCGGTGCCTCTTCTGCCAAGTAATAGAGGTTAGGTTGTAAAGGAAGAGGGGTTGAGGTGCACGGGAGCCTCAGAGCTCAGAGAATGTCGACGCCTCGACGGTTTCCTGGTAAATTCCTCTGCCATCCGTTCTGGCTTCCATCTTCGGTGTTCACAGTCTCTCTTGCTCTTACTGTACCGGTACGATTCCCTCGTATTACAGAAATATTTACACTGCCAAGAACATCGCGATAGCGACGACGTTGGATACACTGTGTTACCTTGGTCATTAGGTAAGTGCTGTATTAGGAATCTGATTGATTCTACTTTGATTTATTATGTATATTGATACGTGTATTTGTTAAAGGAAAAATTCGTCAAGCTTGTATAAAGAATTATTCGCTCGGGCAAATTAGTCGTAGCGTTATGCAACAGTTTGTCTTGGATGATTCGATTGACGTAGAATTGCACAAGTTGGACGTATATATTTCAAATTCTTGTATTGTTGTAAAAGTACAATACTTTATGTATAACCAGTGAAATATATACGGATATGTCAAATGACGATTGTTGTCACGAGTCCCTAAAAATTGCAAGTTTAAATTTTACTGCGTACACTGAGACGAAGCGTCCGTAACGGCCTTTGCCGGCCGAGGGGCCCCGAGCCACCACGAGTTCTCCCGAACTCGACCGAAAGGCGACGGAGACACCCGAGCGGCCAGGGACCCGCCATTGTTCCGAAAGTTACGAGGAGCAGCAACATGTGTGCGGGTACTCTAAAAGTGCGGGAAGAAGAAACAAAGAGAAAGGAAGAGCGAGCACAAGAGAGTAAAGAGGAGCGCGCACAGGAGAGTAAGGATGAGCGGGAGAGGACGTGGTAGCGAGTGACGAAGGAAAAGAGTTAAGACGAGAGGATCAACCTCCTTCACGTAAGTACATTTTCTTTTCGACCGCAACAAAATTTCGACTAAGGGTACATTCTGAAATTCACTGCCAGTACTACGTGTATCATCGTGCCTTTGTTTGTCTGCATGCAATTAAATTAGACGCAATCATGCTTGCAGTATTGGCAGTGCATTTAGGAACTAGACTGACAAGCCGATGATCCTCCTTTCCCCTTTTTTCCTATCAACCCCACGTACGCACTTAGGTTAAGGCGCGCGGTAGGTTTTGTAGGCTAAATTGTGCAAAGTATATTTTTTTAACACAAATCGATTTCACGGACACTTGGTGTTCAAAACTTACAATCCATATATATAGTACCTTCGGAAAATGATCTCGTGCAAAATCGCCATACTACCATATCGTAAAGTCCAACCACTTGACATCCAAGTTTCGACTAAATATTATATTAGTAAAGTTTCCTCGCAGCGGGATGCGCGTAAACCTGTCATACACATATATATAAAAAGTTGGCATTACTTGAGAGACAATTTTTTTTGCTGAAACTCCTTTATTACATTGGCATCGATTTACGTAAAAGAAATTTTTTTTCAACGCGTTTAACGCACGGACGTTATAAAGTACTTCCAAAGGACGTCCAAGAGGATACAAATCGATACGCGTGTACCTATACTGTATGTGTAATAACCGACAAAGTAAAAGCTCCGGATAAAAGCTTCCGGTAGTTATTACACGATACAGGAACTCGCTGAGACACCTTTTTCAACTTCAGAGCCAGCCATCGCACGTGAGAGACTTATAATGGCTTATCTTTCAATGTGAAACCGCGGCTTACAAAGTGTTCCTCTCTAAAATTGCTGGCGCGCCGTAACTGCGACCACTTTTTTCATCCATACTTGTAAGCATAAAGCAGAATGCGAAAAACTTTCAAGAGCAATGAACACGGGTAAGCCCGATGACGCCGTTGCGCAATAGGGAGATCGCACTAAGTATATATATTCGTACATACATATGCATATAATATACACGTCCGTACGTCCGTCACGAGGTAATCGTGTAATTGCGCGTTACGTAATTTTTTCAAGCACGACACGCTACAACTCCGGTATCGGTTTTCGCCTTGCCAGGTAACATTTAACCAGGTTCTAAGCATAAGCGCGGAGTCACGACACCTAGAAAGCCACCATTATTGTATATATACTATTTCATACATAGTAACGTGTAGTACATGGAATTTCATGAAATGTTCTTTGTTCGTAGCCTTAGTGGGATATTTTCATTATAGTATATACATATATATATGTGTATACACAAAGGTATGAATTCTCATCGATATCACAAAGGAGAAATTCCAGGTCTCTCTTTAACGAAGTGAAAATTATTCCTGCTTTTCTCTGTCTCGTTTCATTCGGTTTGGATTAATCCCGTGAAATGTCCACGCGCGGCGCTAGTGTCGCGGTTGGGTTATAAAAAATGATATAGGGAAATGGGACCGCCGGTCAGGTACAAATTACTGGCGAGCGTCATGGCGAGCTGGATGGAAACTAGTCTTGGGAATTGAGGTGGGTATGTAGAGAAATTGCTATACACAGTATAGCTAACGGTTTTACCCCTTCTGGCTCGTTTCAACAAACTATACCTAACCTGTGTGCGCGCCCTCTGATATTGTAACGCAGTAAGCAGCGCACGGTCCGGACGTTCCGCTCGCGCCTTCTCCTACGGCTGTTTATGAGGGTTGAAGATTCGCGGGTGTAACACCTGGGGCTTATGATTCCGGCATTATTGCTTGAGTAAATTAACCGTCTAATATCCTTCTCCTCAGGTCGGTGACAAATTCTAACAGACCTTCATATATGTACGCTTCAGTTATTCATTAACTAGACCCGGCTGGAGTATTATGATTAACCCGAGTTAATTAACGAAATTAAGCCAACTTTAGGCTCGATCGAAATCCATTGTAGCACTCGTAATTCATTCATATGCAATTTCGTGATTATTTGATGACGTTGATCTTTCGTGAAATTATTTCAAAGATAATACGTCGTGTCTCGGGAATTTCGATGATTCTATCGCGTAACGGATTTTATTTGAAAATTCTGGTTTTACATAAAAATTCCATGATCCTTGTTCCACGCGTGAGGCATCTTGATCCTGTTCGTAATAATCATTCCCTTATAGCTAGGGCATCCTGCACTACCCCTTCGTCGTAATATCTAGCAAAATAGTGTATAAGGGTTGGCTCGTTGGAAAAGCTAGTTTCATGACGGGTAAACGAGTATATCGACCTATTCGATTTAATTAGCCAGGATATATATCGCCCCCTTGCCTGACTCTAACCAGCCTGCCCACACCCGTCACTCACCTTTCCTTCTACACCCTTGCTTGCGCACTACTTCACTTCGTTAAAATCACTCATTTCCGCAATCGTCCATTGGGAGCAATACCCCTACCCCCTATGGTATACACTTTAGCCCCGTTAATTAACTGATAGACTGAAATACGAGAATTACGTATTTTACTTATGTCCCTCTGATAACGATTACGGTACAAACTACCCCTGACTGATATAAAAATATCGAGTAAACGTTATAAGGGTTGAACGAGGGACGAACTGGGGTGCATATAAGTTAACACGAGAATTCACTTCGGCTGTTATCTGGTCGATGGAAAGTCTGTATGGGGTTTTTGGTTAATCACCCTATTTAAGCATAACTATCTTAAAAAACCGTATCTTCGCGAAATAGTGCGAAAGTTTAAAGGAGGGTCGCTTTGCTAACTTCCTAAAAGAAGGTTAAGATCGATATACCGAACGGTAGGTATATGTAGGTAGATACCTACTCACCCCTTTCTAGTTTAACGAGGATTCGTTCGCTTCGGCATTGTTCGTTAACAGCATGGAACGCTCCTGGTGACGATCGATCGAAGCTTCGTGTAATGAGAGAAAAAAAGAATGACAGGATTCAAGAAAGTTTCGTGAAGCTTGTCTTTTTTCTTTTTTTCAAGAATACCGAAGATCAGACCTAGACGTTACCCTCCCCTACCTAGAAGACAGACCTAGTCTGTAGTTAAAGTGATAGTTTGGTCGTAGATAAGAATAACCATTGATCATGGTAGACTGTGCTTGTATACCTATATACTTGCAACTCTCTTAATTATCATGCACGTGATATGATCTGTGATCGATTGAATTAGTCAGATTGAAATTAATGCAAACTACTTAGAACGGATTCCTATCTCTTTGGATATTATGGTAATCTTTTTTGATTGGCTGATTTATTTGGGAGGGGTGGTGGGGGGGAGGGAGAATATGATTTTATGGCACGCATAGCTTTGGCCACCTTTGAATTATTGATTATTGCACAGCACTAACCGTTGCTACAGTCTAATATAGTTTACGTAATGTTATGTTAGCCAAGGCCTATAGTGCGTGCACGGAAACTATTAGAGGAATCATTTATCGACGTTGGCGTAACGTGGTATAGGTCGATAGAGTTTTTTCCCGGTTATTTTACTTTTTTTCTTCTCTCTCATGCGTGCATTCATATCTTTCCATTATGGTAAGGGTCAGGCGTGAGTCGAAGAGGGGGGATTTTTCTTTGTTGAGATAATAAAAGTTGAAAGGCGCGAGAATAAATAGGCTACGTAGATGCACGGGTCCGGTTTGCAATATATACGGATACCGAACGGAAGCTAGAAAATAAAATGATGAAGTTGGCGCATTAAAGGGTGAGAAAAAAAATTTTAACACTGTTTTGATTCCCCGCGGAGCACTATATTTCCATCAACTTATTGTTACGCAGAACTCTGCTTTTTGCGGGACACGTGTTGCCTGATGTATTCCAGGCCAGAACTTATTTACCCTAGAGGACGTACCACGCATTTCATAATGCGTCTGTATATTCTACGGGATATCCCCTAGGAATCTGAATAAGGAGATACCACGTTTGCATACCAGCTGAAATTTTCACCTTTGTTCTATTCCGTACACGTGCATACATACTATGACTTGCAGCTGGTGCATTAATCATACGTGCATTCTGTATAAACAGATATTACTGGAAAACCACAAAAAAAAGAAGAACAAGATTTCTTTCGGAAACAGATTAAATTAGCCATAAGGAAAGGTTTGGAGAAATTTAACAAGACTAATCTTGTCCGTTCCGTTAGATGGTCGGAAGATAGAATGTTTTCAGGGTGCATACTGCCGTAGCGAATAACCCGGATGTCGCCCTGGGAAGATCGAGAAGAGTTAACGGAGTTAAGAAAACTTTATCAAGAGTTCAGGTCGATCGAGCTTCGAAATTCTTAGGAGTTTTGGCTTTGGTCGTGTACCCCCCGAAAAAAAAGAAAGTATCGTCGGACATTTTCAAACTCTTTTTTTTCGATGACCAACAGGACGTCGTCTACGATACAAAAAACGTGTCCACGACGACTGGTCGTTTGAATTGCATAAATCTTTATTTACCGACCGAGCACCGACGCAGCCTATCTTTCACCAATCTGACAATCGTCATACACAGAGTATAAGATAGAAGGAAAAAAGAGAAAAGGTCCATACCTTTCTCTGATGTATGTATCTGCAGAGAAAAAAAAAATCTGGCAGGCCCTACAGGGACAGTAGTCCAACCAAACGAACAGCTCGCAACGCCGTGGAGATTTATGAAAGGAAAAACTCGTAAATTATATATATGGGGGACGTATACACGTTTACGTACGTAACGCGTGATCCTTGCAATCCCTTGGTACACTGACGTTTAGTATCTATCAACACGGTACGGCGTGAAGCATAAAAAAAAGTTCTCGTTCCCGTCGAAACGGAAATTAGGGCGTAACTCTATTCCGTGCGGTATCCTACGAGAAATCTCTTCGGGAGGCCTCAGCAATATAAATAGCCGCGCGGGTAACGCACGTTACCGACTGGGAAATGAGCCGTTGCCAAAGTCTTTAGTATTCGCTTGGCGAACGCGTATTTAGCAGGCACGCGCGCGGATCCTGTGCTATAGTCCTCTGCTACCTTTGGAAAACTTTTTCCTTGCGTTGCAAAATTTCTTACTTCTAGGGTACGGAAGTCTCTTCGACACGCGATCGCCTGCTGGGAGATGACGACGCTTCTTTGAACGGTCGGTAAGAAGGATGGAACGAAAGAGAAGAAGAAGAACGAGATAAATACATGGAAAAAAGGATTGAGACGTGACACTTGGACGGCGGGTAAATAAGACACGGGGTTGTTGAATGTGGAGGGAGGGATGATGAATGATAACTCTTGGATTATTGATAACCTATCGATTACGTAATAATTACATACTGTGTATTTACTGTGACGTAAGTGGAGCGTACAGTGTGTTCTGTGTGTTTACCGGCATTTGTAACTCGTGTGTTTGATTATGTTTACAGGGTGGTGTATAGGGGTGGAACGAACCCCCCCCCCCCCCCGTGACTGTACGTGTTAAAGAAAATGGAGAATTTGTATGAATCATCGTCAAAGGATCGACGTGGTAATTTGCAGCTCGTACGTAAACGTCGAATCATATATTGGCATTATATTTCTAGATAACCATGATATACAGTTACTGTTATACAGGTACTGTTATACAGTCACTGTTATACAG
>JARQST010000045.1:50152-69765 GCA_030142225.1 Pachycephus smyrnensis | reverse complement strand
TTGGCATTATATTTCTAGATAACCATGATATACAGTTACTGTTATACAGGTACTGTTATACAGTCACTGTTATACAGATACAGTTCTGTTATACAGATCTTTTATCATTCGCGACGTGATACCGCAAGATCTCGAATGATACGATAATCCTGATATTATAATTGTGATTGTATCGTTAACCGCCAAGTGCACCTTTTATCCAGTATTAAAATACGCTCGTCAATAATCGATCTATAAGCCGGATCTACAGTATAAATATATAATATATTACGGAAGCATATATCGGGAGTAACGTGAAATATTAATAAAAAAAAAATGGCGCGGTTCCTCGTAACGATACTCATTAAAAAATTATCGCGTGCACGCGAGGGGGTTCGATCGGTACGAAATTAATATGACGGGGGATGATTATTCATTATTATTATTATTATTTTCGTACTTTTTTTGTCCTCCCCCTAAAAGAGGTCTTTCGTTTTTTCAATGTCGCTACGTCGATTAGGGATAAACGCGTGTTCCGTGGCAAGCCTGAAAGTCATCGGTTGTCGTGCGTTCTGTCACCCCTAACTCTACCCTATCAGCCCCAATTTTTCTCGACAGAACGGAATGAGAGGCAGGCCACATGGCTAGTACGATTTTATCCGCTCGGCCACGCACTCGTTATTTCGCTACCACGAAAAAATGAGGCTGATCGAATCCACCGCTTCCGCGTTATTTATTACAGGGCTGTCTGACAATTATCGAGAACAACTTTTTCAAGATGTCCGGACGTACCCCCTCTCTGTTTATTGTCGTAGTTGAAAATCTTTGAAATCCAGCCACTTAACCACTGCTCGCTACGGTACACGTGTAGTATACTAAGATCGAGTGCTTTTCACTAGTAGCTGCAGTTCAGACATTGTTCGACATTATGGTAGGTGCTGCCTTCTTTTTTTTTTCTTTCTTTTCTCTTCTTTTCTTTACTTACTTTTTCATTGTGGCTCCTGAAAAAGCTCGGGACCTTGTGTATAACTTTTTATATATAGATATACCCGTTGAAGTTAACGCACCGAGCATTGTAATTCTGCTTTACATTAACGTGAATATATATACACATATATACTGTAATATATAGTATGCTCTCTCCTTTCGTCACGTAACTGTAACTTTCTCAGTTCTGTTCCCCGGTAGTCTGACGCAATTTCTTCTTTTTTTTTCGGTTATCCCACTCGGCTCGTAACAGAGAGAAATGAATGTCTCTCTTCGTGCAGGCTGTTCGGGGGGATGCAACCCTTGCGTGGCATAATAAACAGTCTGTATTTACAGATGCCTTCGGTGCAGTATCGATTCGCCGTGTATTAGCTTCTCGATATCCTGGGCGACATAATAATGGCTTTGGAATATCGAGCGTAAACCGCGGGATTTGTTTGAGGAATTTATTTTCGAATCTCCCGCCCTTTTTACGTAAACGAAATTACGTTT
Organism: Pachycephus smyrnensis; assembly: GCA_030142225.1. Classification (NCBI taxonomy): domain Eukaryota; kingdom Metazoa; phylum Arthropoda; class Insecta; order Hymenoptera; family Cephidae; genus Pachycephus; species Pachycephus smyrnensis. The sequence continues at coordinate 68,307 of JARQST010000045.1, read as the reverse complement.
TGTCCTTTTTTTAAGAGTTTCTTCAGACGTACGAGATATATTCGCGGATATAATACGTTACCGTTGAATCCTTATCTTCTTATCTGTGTCTATTACGGCTGTTTGTAAATGGAAATATTTTTTATTATTATCATCACATTGATTGATAGGCAACTAGGGACAATATGCATGTATTCGGTATTATAAATGTTTTACAGCGGACGGAATTGCGGGAATAAAATGGCTTCCTTTCATATGTATATAAATGGGTTCGTTGACGAGTCTGACTATACTCGTGGTATGTTCCACTTCGATTATAATGCGTGTTTCTCCCATAGGTACATTTTCGGGCAGAGCGACAATTCTTTTATTTGAAATATTCGATCAGCGACGAGTCTGTTTCGAAACGTAGAACCTTGCTTTTTTAATCGTTTTTCATTGTTATATTTTTTACATTTTTTTTTTTAGGTTTGACAGTTTTATTCACAGTCGATTCGCCACGACCTGCACGTCGCGCTGTGTCGCGTTACAGTTACCAGAGTCAGAAATGGCGGTGGGAATCTAAAAAAAAAATTAATTCGAGCCACGAGTCTTTCGATACTTTCATATGAAATATAAACGTTTGTATTACAGGGTAACAGTAATTAGCGCGATGGACAGGAAATTCTTTGTTTATTAATAATTGATTAAAAAGAAATGCTTTGTCTAGGTATTTTTTTTTCATTATAGGAAAACTTCGGAAGTAACGAGTCTCTTTCCGGTTAGCTAATTAATACTTTCTTCTTTATCTTCATGATAATATTTAACGTTCGTAATACTGAAGATACAGCGTGACGGAACTTTGGCGTAAGAAAATAACACGAAGCTCGTTTATTTAATAAACTATCTTTTTTTTTACGCAATATTAAATCTGCCCGACGTCATCTTAATCAGACGATACACGTTACGTCGCTGTTAAACGTTGAAAAGTGGTAATTGTCCTGCCTGCAAGATGGCGGGGGACCATTAATTAATATAAAGGGTGATTGAAGGGAGTTAGGTTATTTTCAAATTAAAGGAAAAACCGTTAAGTATTCACCCTATAATATACTTGGTACCACTTAATCGTGTCGGTGTGAAACCTGAGACTTGAAAGTGTCCATTTTCGCGATATCCTATTAATCTATTACGAATAATATTCGTTTTGATACTAAAGAGGCAAGTGGTACTGACAGAACACGAAACTGACAACTCACCCAATCAAACTAATTCCACCCGAATCATACGAGGTATTTATAAACGACATACACTTGAATTTCATTTTCTCAAGATTAACCTCATTTTCCAGAAACCGGTGCTTTTGCCTCGTAACAAAAATTTATCCGTCAGGGAGAAATTCGCGAATCCTTACGTCTCACGTGTAACATGGCGTACACACTATAGGCTCCGGATACACGTGCTATCCATGGAGGCTGGCAATATAAGGCTGTGAATGGCGCTAACTTCAGTTACCGCGGAGTGAAAATGCGGCGAAACGTAAAAAATGATATTCGAAATCGCATCCGTCGTCTTTTTCGGCACGAGCGTACGTTCATTCGCAAAGAAGCCGGTAAATTGAAATATGGCAAATTATATACTATCTCCAGCTAATTCGTAGCTGTCTCTCGGGAAAGATAATAATTTGCTTCCTGTAAAAGAGGGAGAGTCACCCTTACCTCGGGGTTTCTCGAATATTTTTTGATATTATCCCTTTTTCTCATTAAAATAACAGTCTCCCCCTCCACTTCCCCCTTCCCACTCCTCTTCGACCGTTCCATTATTGCTTTGGTATAAGGTTACGAATATTTAACAAGGAAATGATTTAATGGCGTCAAAAAATATTGTCTATAGCAAAAGGGTGTGGGGGGGTTAGGCCTATACGAATGGCTACTAAATTACAATTATAATTTTACCAACCCTTACTGTAGCATTTCGTGTAATTACGTAATATCGATCGAAACTTTAAGGAAGACACCGCCGTACTCCTTGGCGTGTCACTCGATAAGTGTATCACTGGCGGAAAGTGGACGAAGAAGCAATTCGTCCTGGCGCAGCTGGCGAAGCTTGACAAAAAACTCTTTACAGGCGGCCATTACCGCCCTTAACTGCATAGAGCAAAGACGTACAGGGCTTACCCTCGCTGTGCAGTTAGTCAGAAGCGAGGACTAAGTGAAGCCCCCTTGGCTTGCGTTACAAAACCCAGTTTCTGTTGCCCTCGTTCTACAGGGAAATATGGCGCGGGGTTAAGTTTACGCCCGGAAAATAAAATTACGTCTCTCGCGCAAGAGACGCCCGCTTGGAATTTACCGTAAACTCGATAAATTCTCTTTCTACTTTGCGTCCCGTGTCGAGAAGGACTACCGAAGTCCAAAGTCAACGGGCCGTATCGTCGCGCGGCGTCCTTATCGCGACGATGATACAAAATCGTGCCAGCTAAACTGACGCAAAGAGAAGGACAAAGGGAGAAAAAAGAAAAAAGTGAGAGGTTAGGTGCCCCGGCAGTTTCAGATGAATTGCACAGAGCAGCTGCATCACGCTCGAGAGTAAAACATCGACAAAGAATGGTGGCCGTACACTCTTGTTGGATGAAGAAAAGTCACAGAAAACGTTAGGGGTTGTTGGTGGTATTCATTTTTTTTTGCTTTCTTTCTTACCAAGATACTTTCTTCTTCTTTTTCTTCTTATCCACTCTCACGTCTTTCCTCATGGAATTTGATCTCGTGATATCTACGTTGGGTGGATTAGGTGTGTATATATATATATGGATCTACGTATCTCGATGAATATGCTCGCCCGTGAATTTTTATACAATTTTACGTCTCGCAGCATCCGTGACAAATGAGCGTCCCGAAGAACTTTGAATATTTGTAAACGGCGCGAGAGGCTGCCTTCTCTCTATCCAAGAACGGCGTTGAAACACGCGAGCGCGAAACGATAATATAAATGGCGGTATGGTCGCGAGTCGAGGATTTATCTTATTTTCGTGGATTTCCACGCCACCGTATGTATCCTTCATGTAAATCTTTTACGATCCGTTCTGGCGGATAGGAAATAGAGGAAGTGGACCGAGATGCAGCTCAATGAATTTTTCAGTGTACACTCTTGACCCGTTACATAAACCATATTACGGTCTAACATCATCCTGTCGCATATACCTTTATTCAAACTATACGTTATACAATAAATCGATCCCTCCCCTTCCCCCACCATCGATTCGCACAAGCGTTCATTTACGATTGCCAAATTATTGTGTTTATGTAAGTGGCAAATATACCCTTGCTCGAACGACATGACGATATCGAGAATAAGATGTATTTTTACCTAATTTACATATTATATAAACCATAGTCATAACGACCGGAACCGTGTCCTTGGTCTAAACCAAGGAAACCACCACTTAACCAAAGAGATGTATACTCATATACAATTTATATATATATATACACACAGTCCATGAATATATCAGAAGTATCCGGGTTTGAGTTTCACTTTGTATAATAGTCTCGAACATATCGAGCCGTCAGTTCGAATAACTTTTCGCGGGAAAATGTTTTCTTAGGCTGAACAGGCATAAGGGTGAAATAACAGTAGATTTTATAAGAACGCGAGTATACCTCCAGCCTACGGAATACACTTTATACCCAAAAGATCATGCGTTTCTAGCAACTGAGATAAACTTAAGGAAAACGACAGCGTTCGGTATCCGAACCGGAAGTCGAGTAGAATAAATCGATATGGGGCTTATGGACTCAGTCCTCGCAGTGGCAGCAGACGATTCATTCCTTTCACTAGGTGGTTTCCTTCGCACGATTAATCGCGTTTCTGTACTATAGGAACAAAATCGACCTGACTCTCACCCCCCATCCCCCATCGAGTAAGGTTAGTCAGAAAGAAAACTAGGTAAAGAATAACTGGACAATCGTCTCACTTCGTGGCTGAAAACGAGCAGTCAATTTCTGAACGTTCCTTACGAATCGAACTCTCTTGGTAGTCGTCGTGAGCATAAACATGCCCTAATGGGATCGCGTGTCAAATCGTACGTCACGATGCCTGAATGGGGTTGTAGCCGAGTTATAAAGGTCTTTTAATTATTCGGGATACTGTCACGCGAACTATCGATCTTCGGGACACAGTCACGAAACGTACATAAAGCAAATAGGTGGCGCTGTGAAATTTGGTAAAGGGTGCTCGCGCTTCTATATATATATATATGTAGGTATATGTATACTTGTTACATATGTACGTACATTTATCGTTAGCATGCGTTACGTCACGTGGCACGTGCATCGACGTTGACACAGGCTACAACGTAAACGATCATGTATATATATATATATGCCCAGGGACTTTCTTTCAAATTTACATTCCCATGTGTCTCCCGTTATCCGAGATACGATCGACTCGACCCAAGTTGGTTAGGTTAACGCACATTTGACAAATATAAGGGACGCGTAAAAGTGTCACGTTCACGATACTCGCGTATAAAAGTCCTTCCGCGCGAACTGCCAAGGGGGGGGAACGACGAAGGGAGACAGAACGATACAGGGTATATACAGTAGAGAGAGGCGAGGGGGGAGAGGAAAGGGGGGAGGGTGCGAAGTCGATTGTGATCGATTTATCGTAAAGCGAAGAAAACCCCAAGACACTTTAACAGCAGGGACGTACATAAAAATGAAGGGGGTTGAACGATCCTGAATTTACTGTATGTTCGAAAAAAAAAATCAGTTCGTCCTGCAAGGGTTCAAGGCGCTGAATATATATACGTATACTTAAGGATACACGATAACTAGATCATTCTCTACTTTTGCGACTGATAGTCACGGATGTTACGAAAGAATGAATAAGGTCTTTTTTCGAAGAATTTTTAATGTCTAAAATTGAATAATGTAAGTTCTATGGTATATCTGTTAATTTGCAGCGTAGTATGATTACTTTGTAACGGCCCTGGACATTATAGTTACTTTTGTTAAGGTTTAAATAGAATTTTCAAATATGCCAAGTTCAGTCGTGCAACGACTCAACTGTAGGTATCGTATGTCCTCAAGGGATGGAGTCTAGACCTGCTGCCAATACCAGGTCAAAGGGCTGATTATTTCAAAGGGCTCAAAGTTCTCCCCCCATCCCTCCTGGCGGGTCAAAGAAAATTTTTTAAAAACTGCACCAGCATCGTCCGCCACGTCGTTCAGACGTCGTTCCCGTTTCAGTGAAGTTCTGTCAATAGTTGTATAAATGACTGAGGCGCCAGTATGGTCCGGCTAAAAGTGGGTGGTATGGACTATGGAGGTGGGTGGGTGGTTTGGGGTGGAATTGGCGATTTACAAGATACATGGATGGTTGTTAGCCTCCTAACGAGGGTTTAAGCTCCAGCTGAGTGATGCCACTCGTTAACGACGGCTACTTACTTTAGTACCCGGCAGACCTTCCCACCTTCGTCCTCACCCTTCACTGTCCACGATCTATTGTACTTTATTCTAGCCGTGGTACGCCCCTGGGCTGCAGACTTGCCCGCTTCCTCATCCTCCTCCTCTTCCGCCTCCACGCAATTTATTGCCAACTTCACTACTCAATTGATCCCTAACTTTATTACGCTACTAAGCTACGGGCGCAACAGTCTATGGGAAAATATAGTTTAGTGCCCCCTTTGCCCCCCTCTCTTCCCTCCCCCCTTATAGTCTTGGGTAGTTTGGATGTTTCCTACATTAAAGCAATCCCGCGCGTTACCGTTATAGCAAGGGAGCAGTTCGATACAACGCGATACATAAGGAGACTGGACAAGTTCTATACTGTTTGTAAACTTGCGTCCTGGACCAGGCTTATATAATGCTGTTTAATATATCGTTGTTAGATATATTCACGGTATATACTACCGTATATGCACATCTTGGCTGGGAGACTTTAATATCGTTGTTTTATATATATATATTTGTATGAATATATACGTATGTATAATGGTAATGTTTGTACATAGTCGTTGCCCGATTACCAACGCCGCCATTTCGAAACGTCGGAGCCATCAATAATCTTCCATCGTGCAGCTACACGATTCGCGCTATTCCCTCGATAAACGATGCCAAATTGATTCGATAATCCCACGAATTGAATTACGCTACTATCTGAAATTATAATGGATGTTCAAACGCACTTGTACGTATTACAGTTTGAAATTGTATATTCGTGGAGGGTCGTGGCTAAATGATGATTTCTTGGTTATGTAATTTTATTTTGTGTGTGTTTGTGTATATATATATATTATTCTGGTTATGTACTCTTTGTGTATTTTTAAGTGTCAGGATTACTTGCAAGAATTACCTCCATCGTACTTTTGTTCTTTCGATTGTTTCTTTTTACCCATCGAGTGGATGACTGAAGAATGGAACACCCTAATGGAGGAACGTCAACAGGTTCCCGAGTGGCTTTGCGCGAACACGGGCGCTTCCTTTTCATCTCGAGGCGATCTTTTGGGGCCGAGCACTTGGCTCTCTTGGTTGGTAACGGTAATTCATTTTGTATAATTACGAGTTGCGTTGATTGCAATGCGCAATGTGTCACAAGAACGGCGAGAAAGAGAGAGGGAGAGAGACGAAACGTAAAACCACGTGATTCGACGATCAGTAAAATTTTCGTACACGGTTTATACTATTGGCAAAGCGTTATTTAATTTAATTTGTATAATTAATTATCTTCAAGAATCGATAGGCTCCAGTCGAGTGTGACAAATTAATTCGATAATCCTTTGGAAAACCTCGTTTCGACCCGATAGCTGCCACGACAATGGAATAAAATTTGAATTCGGGATACGGATCGTCCTGTAAATTTATGTCAAAATCGCTTCGCGCAAAGTTTCGGTAATTAAATTAATTCGTCGTTAGGACAACAAGGGTTGCGCGAAAGGGAAACGCTAAAACCTCTTCAATTCATTCAATTCAAAGCCGAGGCATCACAACGGGTTCGTCGGCGGTAAGGCGATTCAATTAATTTAAATTTCTTGTACCTTTTTTTTCTTCTCCTTATTGGTCGACCAAACTTGCTTCGGCGACGACGTCGTTGAGAGACTGCCATTTCGTTCTGAATAGACGTTAATCAGAAAATGAACAACGCGTAACCTTAACGAGGGAGACCTTGGTTTTTTAACGAGGTCCCATAATGAATACGCTTTCCTGGTATTTTACGTGTAAATCTATTTTTTTTCCCTTTTTCTTTCCCCTCCTCTAGGCAGATACTTGTGGTTATTGAAGGAACGACGCGAATGTGTGCAAGAGCCAGGATAATAATAATAATCGAGTGAGACTGATTTTCTATTTTTTTTAACATTTTTTTCACTCAAAATAACGACCCATTAAAAGGAAGTACCTTTACTGAAATAAATAAGGTGGGTACGTGCCCGACCTGAGCCTTTCCTGAAATCTGCAAAACTAAAAGCGTATAAAGAGTTTAAATACGGCGGGAGTACCTACATCGAGAGGCACGAGAGAGAGGAATTGCGTAATTTCACGATAATAATTTTAATAACACTTGCCGCTCGTCGAAATAATTAATTAGTTGCAAATATCCAGCGGTCGATTGGCAAAAAAGAGGGTTCACCTTCTCAAGGGATATACCCTCGTGATTCCGTTCGACATCGATTAGGTACCCGAAACAGTTTTAATTGTTCCAGCTATCGCGAGATAAATTCAAATTGGGTGACTTTGGGGAAAATTTTCTTGGATAATAGAATTTCCGACTGTACCGTATATCCTGCTGGATAAATTCGCCGTTTCCTTTCAGGACGAGTGCTTAATGCATTCTATTACACGAAAGTCCTCGTCAGAGAGTTATTCATACGAGAAGTAAGGTCGAATAACTTCAAGCGAATGTCGTTAGACGCGAAAACAATGAGAAATACTTAGACGAGGCAAAGTTGGATATAATATAATTAATTATGAAAAAGGTAAGGATGCTTTAATTAGCTAAATTAATTTGCAATTCGAGGCGTGCGATATCGGGTTAAAAAAATTTTCCGTTTTACCTTTGCAATTTTTCTTTTTCACGCGCAATTTCCAGCAATTTTTTCTCGCGACGTCGCAATCGTCGCAATCGCTCACTATCAGTCGTCAGAATTGCAAAGTTCCGAACGGTATTAAGGAGTTACGAGCGACAGACATTATGTCGGGAGCGAAGGGATGCTTCTGGGAAAGTTTTTGATGCACTTGGGATTCAATCTCGTGCCCCCCCACCCCCCGTAAACCCACGTAATTTTAGTCTTACTTAGGCGCCGCTAACGTCGTCCTCCCGAGAATTCCATTAATGTCTACGTGCCGCCATTACGAGGCCGCGAGTGGCTTTCGACTAATCAAGAATTTTAAGGATCGGCACGATAGGCCGTACTAGTTAGGGAGCTCTCAGTGGGTGGCATCGGTATGCAATAAACATTGCTGAGGATACCGGGTGCGGACAAACTATTCGGACAATGTCGACATAAATCGGCCAGAAGTTAAAGCACGGGATGTCGTGTAACTACGAGTAGAGAGCTGCGGGGTGAAGGAGGTAATATCAAAGGATGCGGCTAGATAGTAGTGGTGGGGGAAATAAATCATACCTAATATTGACTTGGTCAATAAGTTAAATTTTGGGTTTCTTTTACTTTTTGTTTTTAGATACTTTATCTCACTCTCTTCAGTATGGAGCCTCGTTCTCGCGCTTATTTTTTCCATTGACAAAGGAATATGAAATCGATAATGCCACGGCTACGGCTGAATTTTATAGGGACGAAATGTCCTGGGAAAGCGTAAAACAGGACTTCCTCGTTCCTCTTAGGCGTATAATCGTCTTGCTAAATTCAAAGGACATGGGAATCACTGGGAGAACTCCTCCATTTGCCAATAGCAGTATCAGGAATAATCAATAATCCGAGAAGAAAATCAGGGCTTCTATATATATATATTGCTATGTATAGATTCCGAAGTGTGCTTTTGGCAGAAATATCGTATCCTATTTCCTATGAGTTTCGTCATTTGGAAAAATTCGCAATGGTGCTGCTGGACTTGTTCATTTATTACAAAAAAAGAGAAAACCCAGTTTTCCGTAGAATTCCGAAATACTCGGTATCTGAGTAAAAAAAGGGGATACACCGTATCGTTAAAAAAAAAAATAATGAAAGTAATGAATACCCACACATATCCTCGTTCAATTATCCACCGCATAAGATTCACCCAGCTAACCCATTTTCAAAATTTCATTTCCACGAGCAAGCTAACAACGCTAAGCCCGAGCATTGCGATTCCACTCGATATTGGAATGCGCAGGTACGTCGTAAGGGGGCTGGGGGGGAGGGTGGGTGGGTATAGCGAGGCGGCAAAGTACGGGGTGTTATTTTCATTGGAACAGAAGGAGACGAGAATGACGGTACGCGGGGATAAGGGAGAAAGAGGAAATAGGAAGGAGAACGAAAGGACGAGAAGAGAAAGTAGACAGGGAACTAAAGGTCGACGTCGTTCGGCGACATTGGATTTCTGCATGGGACATAAGAAGTCCGTATTCGCGAGCGTGACGTAATTTTATCTCCGGGTTCCCTCTTCTCGCACAAGAGAATTCGTAAGTTCCGACGTCTGCCGTCGGGATCGTCTCCGTGGACGTCGGCGGCGTGCCTCGTGTCTCGTCTCCCCGTTCGAATGGGAAAAGAAATAAGGGCCGCGGAACGTGCCGGTTGAGTTATTGGGGTGGGGGGGCATTCATAAATAGCCGCAGCAAAGACTACTTTGTTCTTCTCGCCTCGTTTTCCCACGTGCCTAGGAACGTAACATTTGTCACGAAAGCAGGCGTGAAATGTATGCGCCCCCTCCCCTTTCCCACCCCTGCTACTCCTACTCCTTTCCACCCAAGAGCCACCCCACCAGTTCCTTAGTCATTTCCCCTTCGGAGCCGAGTTCCAGAGATGTTAGCGTCGAGCTGTCGTCGCTAAAATATTAACTCCATTACAAACTGACACTGCGCTCCTCATTTGACCGAAATCGCTCCCATTTCTCGGCTAAACAAAAAGAACCTACCCCTGCGTACCAGCACTGCCTCCGAAAGCCCTGAACCCCCAGCATCTAATGGTAATCCCATAGGCAGACTAACCTGACGGACGTATCTTACTCCCATAGCAATATATATACGTGGTCCTTGGCTATACGGGAGCGTCTTTGGTGAAGAGGCTGAACTTTTGGAAAAAAAAAGAGAGAAGAAGAAAAAAGACAAGCTTCCAACTACCCCTGTGGTATCTTGAAGGTGGAAAGTATTTTTTTGTTGGCTTTCCTCCTTCGACTATGCCAGTGAAAGGGAAAAAGTGCGAGAGCACTTAAGCGATTAGCGTTTTGTATCTTGGGTATAGTAAGTGTGTGTGTGTGTGTATATATATATATATTTAAATAAAGAAAGACATTGTCGCGCAGCAATAGGCTATATGTGTACAAAATTTAATCTCTTCTTTAATACCGGGAATGTTAAGCATACCGAAATTTCCATGCTATTAAAGGGTAAAGGCGAATGAATAATGCATGAATCGAATTACAGCGACTGGTACACCTTGTCCCAAGAGTCGGTACGGTATGTTCTCTACTTTTTGTCGGTTTCTGCACTTTCCGTCGCGATGCAACGCTTACACTTACGTAGAGAAATCGTCGCGTTCCTCGAAACACGTAAAACGAGGATATCTTGAGGTTACGTTCAAGCCGAATGCGCTTCTTTCTGTTCTCGTGGGTTGAAAGTGTTGAAATTTTCAGGAACTTTCGTTATGACGCTTCCAGTGGGCTGACGTCACGGCAGGGAAAGAAAAGTTCCTGCAGGAACGATAAGTCGTAAACGCCAGAAGTTTGCCAGGTTGATTTTCTTCTGGTTCCTCTTCTTCTTCTTTTTCTCTTCTTCTTCCACCCCTTACTCTTTTATTCCGTCGGAACGACTGCCAGGGCACGAGGGTTTTCATTTTGAAACGACCTGTATCCACGGATAAGAATGAAACGTCTTATCTGATCGCAGGACGAAAATCACAATACACTAACGCCTCTGTTCAGCGAATGCAAATGCTGTCTGCTTGAATTCATTTGGTTTGTGTAAGAAGATGGAGATTAACGTTTGTATCTTGGAAGATCGCGCTGCGTTCATTGTCCCGTAATGAATTTGAGAACATGCCATTTTGATTCACGAAATTAAAAGGCCTCGCGGGTGGTCTTGGCGCGAAACGAATGAACAGAAACCGCCGCGATTTACGTTGCGTAATTAGAATATATGTATATATAGAGCGTGAGACTTTAATCCGTTAGAGTTGAACCTGCGCACGCTAGTCTCTCGTTAAATAAAAATCTAAATAAGAATTCCTCGTTAAGGATGAAATTTTTATGTCGTAAGATGGCGGCGAAAAGCTCTCTTCCTCGTTTAAACCGTTAGATCGTGTAATTCTTCCTAGACGGTACTATATCGTTCACCTCGAATGACGATGTTTTAAGTAGCTGCGACGTAACGAGGCTTTACGAAGGCATCGCCGCGAAACATTTGAAAACCACTGGTTTAAGGCGAACTTCTCTCGGATAAGCTTTCGCGCGAGAGATTAAATGCAGAAGCGCCATTATCGCGATTAAAGTAAGGGTGACGCCACCGGGACTTGAACCTTTACCCTCTTATACTGATTCGAGTGCTTACAATTCCATTCTCTTAATATTCCAGCCTCGACCTTTGTATACGCATGTATATTTTAAAGGGACGGTAGTAGGACGTCTGGCGTCCCGACGCTTCGCGAGAGTAATATCGGAAGTACCTATACATCGCGTAACGTATTGCTCACGTGAAAACTCGTAACGTCCTCAGCCGTCGCGCTCGTGGTTATCGTATGCTCGGCCTTTATCTTCTCGAGCAATTCGTAACGGAAGAAAATAAAAAAATGGAGTGCCTGAAATTAAAAAAAGAGAAAAGACAAATAATACAAAAACATTATTCCTATTCCTATAAAACAAACTTGTCTCTCCGTAGTCCACGCACATAGAAACATTTATTCACAACCGAGCGTCTTTCGCGTCACGTGCTTTCAAGAGTCGACGAAACTTACCTTATAATCAATATAATAAATCGATATCACTCCACGACTGGATTTTAAATAAACAATGAATCCAAACAAGCTCGACCGTCCTAACGATTTTAATTAATACCTGACCGTAACCCAATATCGTCGTCAACATAGAAATTCTCCCTTAAATACTCATCACGCATACCCAGAGAGATCCGATCGATATCGCCTTCGATCGAACTCGTCACCCAACCAGTCTTAAAATATCGACCGATAACAATTACATTCTCGTCAAATCGACGTTTTCAACAACCCCTGTTCTTTCGCCCAATTTTCGTCGACGTCGCCCTCCTGCATTGCCGCTCGACCGTCGACGTTCGTCGACCCAGAGCAAATCGTTGCTCCGCTTATCGTTAGTCATCTCATATTGGTTTTAACGTTTATTTATTTACTTTTTTTTGCATGCTTAAATACATACATATTTTCATATAACTATATATATATATATCTCCACGTACGCAACGGGGGTCCATACGATGCTGTAGGATTTACATTGCGGCTTGTTGGCACATGGGTAGCTTTTGTTTTCCACGGTAGCCGTAAGGGCAGAGGCCAAGAAATTTATTCGTAAAATACCCTACGTGTGGAGAGTATCATGTTTCGTATTCCCATAATCCTCATACACGTCGACCTAGGGGTCCCTTCCCGTTATACGTTCATGGTATTTTCTCTTACGCCCCCCGAGACTTCCTCTCATCACGAGGGCAAAACTCTTGCATTTTCAGTTAAATGCCCTCTTCATATTAACGAACGAGGTATATTCATTTTACCCATTGCGGGCCTCCTGCTTGAGATATATAACATATACGGCATGGGTACACATATGCATGTAATACGTATACATACTTTTCATATAAATACGTATTTCTAGGTATAACGAGATATACTCATTTGGGTATAACGTACGGTAAATATCATATGCGTATACGTGGCTAATTAAGCGTAAAATTTAATTAATTAACGAAACCCTCGACAATTTACCGGTTTCAATATTTTCATATGTCTATATATATACATATATAACGTTAAGCCCTTTGTTGACGTTCCTTTACTTTAAACGTATGCATCTTATAAATTTTTAATTTACCCACCGATCCAGATCAGTTAATTAATTGGGTCTTTAAAACTTTTGCGAATTAATTAGCGAATTCGGTAAACGAGGTTAATTTGAAATTTTTCAAATTCCAAGATATATACCCACTTTGGACAGTCTTTAATCCGTTATATATATTTTATTCACGATTCTATCCACTGCTGGAATATAATTGTATAACGTAATCGATATTCATTTTAATTCTTAATAATTATCGAGGTACCGATTTATACATGTATATATACCTTGGACGATTAAACAAACTTAATACCTCTTGTAGTATTGCATGCAGTGCAAGGTGGGATATTACCTACCTGTTAGTTTTCAGTTGTTCGCAGGGCTTGCAAGACTGTAGAAACTTTCGAACAATTAAGTGGAAGATGTGGAAAGGGGTTCATATACCGTGTAACGTGTAAGCTATAGGTAAAAACTCACGTTACACGATATCGAGTAAAATCGAACAACATATAAAGCAGCGTGTTACAAATCGATTATTCGTTTATTAATAAACACGGCATTTACGATAAACACGAATGAAAAGTTTGTATGAATATAATGACTTATCTTTTTGTTTTCATCTCGTAAGCTAAATCATCCCAAGAATCGCCGTCCGCTATGTGTATACATATACATATATATATACGATCCCGTTAAATTCGTCGAATTACTTAAATCAATATACCATAGCGTCATAACGTTACAGCAATTAATAAAATTTACCGTCGAGCTTCGAGCACGATTAATTAATCAGCCGTATCCTCTAACTAATCGAGCCCAATTACCTCGTCGACGAAATATAATTATTTTCATGTAAAACTTTTCTTCTTTTTTTTTATCTCATCGTTATCATTAATTTTCATGTAAAAAATTCAATGCCGTAAGATTTGCTATGTCGTTCGTTAGCGAACGACGATTCTAACGGGACTCTACGAAAATCGCATTGCGATCACGTGTCAAACGGCGCGACGACTATTAGCGGTTCGTGAGAACACGGCTTTTCCACGGTAATTTCACGTAATACACGTCGGACGCCTGGCGTCGCGTTACACTGCGTCCTCGCTTCTGTCATTCAGCAAAATGACTGTATGCCGATGAGGGGAATGGGGGTGGAGAAGGGAAGGGATAACGATGCTGAGGGTAAATGACTGTGGGAAAATGATCGCACGTACATACGTAAACCTGTGAGTACTAATTCATGGTGTCCATTTAATGGAGTCGATGACAATCGATCAGCATTAAACGGTACTTTAGTCTGGGGTACGTATCGGACGATCCGGAGAATTGACGATCATTCGAATTGCCTGTACAAATGATTTTTCTGCAGCCCTTGTTACGGCAGGCTTATGCGTCGCGATGACTTTACGGTTAATTGACGCGACGTAAGAAATTAAGGTCTTACTGGACATACATATACAGGATAGGTTATATTATTAGCTTAACGACGCGTTTTTTGCTTTCTTTTTTTGAATAATTATATTCTTACATTGTTATTATTTTTGTTTTATTGTTAGAACGACGGCTATTGGCTTCTCTCTTTTTCTAACTCGCTTTATCCTTGCTGTGACTTCTGGTCCGTCGTGCAATTCATGATTTATCGTTCAGTCGCATATTTCACTGAGGATTACGTAAACACGGGGCAACAAGCTTACGGTACGTATGCACGTGATCGTTAATTGATACAGTCGGATATTGTAGTACAAGGCTGATCGACAAAAGGGATTAGGGAATTTATAACGATTTAATCGAGATCGATTATAAATGCCCATGATCGAGCGGCGCGATCGATTTCGTCATCGAGGTGCCGACTCTTTATGGGTTACAACGTAAAAGAGTCCCCTCGAACTTGAAACGGATGGCGCGACTGGACCGTGAATGCGGATGCTGATTTTTGTTAAGATTAAAACAACTTTTTTTTTCCCTTGTTTTTCATCATAGCTCACAACAGACTTCTCCTTTGGTGAATAATGAATAAGCTTTTGTTTTTGTCCTCCCGAATGACCGAGCAATTCTCATTCGCAGGGAACAACGAGGATTTCGCAGGATTTCAAGGAAGCACAGGCAACTATCTATTACGGGATCGTCACGAAGGACGTGGTACGTGTTCACGAAAGGGATACGAGATAAACGACAAATAATTTACTTGTCCATCGAACAGTTCCGTCCGGATGATACGAAGGAACCAAAGAAATACATGTGTAGTCGCATCGTTCGTTATCACTAATAATTAATAATACATTAGACGATCGCATCGAAAGATTTACAATTAAGGTTCGTAGCGCGTATCTTGACTTATCGTTTATAGCACGAGATACAACAACGACAATAAAAACGTAAAAGCATAATAAAGAGCAAGACTCAAGAAAAAAAAACCCAAATTCAAAAGGCATCATCAACGATATCATATCCGCGTAACGTACGAGAATCCATAATAAACTTTATTGCCGTTGCCAGGGACAATATATACAGAGGTAATACACGATCGAACGAAAGGATAGAAACAGTAATAAAAAAAAAAGGAAACCAACAACAACAACAACAACAACAAACAAAATTAACAACAGCGTATCGGGTACGTATACCGAGAATTTTCAGACACTACGTTCTGTATATAAATCATTAAAATATTACGTCTAATAAGATCTTTTCAGTCTATATTGCAATATGTGTTATGTTCCCATATATGTATAACTTGACTCAAAAACGTATCGACGTTCAAATGATAATATTAGCTAGTGGAGCAGCGAGGTGCCTTTATTCTTTCCCTACCGACACGCCAGTAGTGCCAGCCACGTTGTCAACAGGTAGGGTGCAAAATGGAGGCTTACTCTTGGCGATCCGATGGAAGCAAGGGCGTAAGCATAAGAGGAAAGACAATCCCTGTACGAGTCCGGATTCAGACGGGTCACTGCACAGTAGTGGCGCAATGCACAAGCTCCGTTAAGCGCACCGCCGCAACCCCATATTTCCTCCACTTCTCGTGGCAGCGAGACCGTGTTGGCTGCGTAATATCTGGAGAAAACAGGATAATCCAAAGAATTAGAGATACTTCTGTTATGGTCAGAATTTCATTGTTCGCGTGAGTGGAAGAGAGATGAGGGAAATGGAGCGGGGGGAGGAAGGGAGAGAGAAAAGATGGAAATTCTAATATATCTACTTGAAGCAGCAGCTCTCATACGTTTGTAATAGGGGTTGAAGGGGGAGGTTGGTAATAGAGGTAGGTATAGGTGTAGCATATGTATCTTAAGGGGTTGCGTAATCTGCGCATGCCAATTACCGCGATACCCCGTACCGGCTCCTTACGGTATCTTCTAATTAGGCATATTTCATTCCTCGATTACTCGGTGAATTCGCGAAGTTTTCGCATCTAATTAGCGCCCTCCCACTCCAGATTTTATTCCGCCGCGCCACTTGATTCTACGATCTTAAGGGGTTACGCTGGTGGTCGTGTAATAACTTGTCGAGCGAGTAGGGATAATTGGAGAAATGAGCCTTTTGAGGGATTTGTGGGAGATCCTTATTAGCTTATTACTCTGCGAATATATTGTGCGGCAGGGTATATACTCCACCTGTAACCCCTTATTTTCAGATCAATTTTACGGTCAATTGTGACGTTCACGTTGACGTTGTAGGGTTCAAGTCAATAGGGTACGCTTGTAATCCAGGTATAATAAAATTGCCATGGGATTTTCCTAGAATATTTTCAGTACGGTATATCACTAGCCTATATATTCGGCTTAATATACTTCTCCGTACGTATAACGTCCATTATGTAATACAAATATCCACAATTTTGGTGCTTTAGTGAAATTTCAGGGGTTCGGTCGAAAGTCGAAATTTCTATGGGGAAACGTATGCTTTGACGTACGTTTTAAAATATTCTACCGCACGTATTAACTTCCTTTATATTTGTGCCACGTGTAAAGGAATTCAGAGAGGACGAAGCTTTTGCGATGTTTGTAAGGAAAATTTTCAATCTATAGACGGTTGCGTAATTGAGATGAAATCAATAGAATGCCACTTGAGGATATCTGCTCGGTAATCGTAGAGTTAATTGGATATCCGATTACTTGAATGAAACGGTTATGCAGGTAGGTATATGGAACTAATTATATATATATATATATATATATACACACAGTAATCCAACAAAATGGTGGTTGTTGTTAATGAAGTAATTACTAATAGTTACATTAACTCACCTAACGAACGCACTGTCGGACGATTGCGTGAATCTATCGGCGAGATCATGAAGACTCAGGGCAGTTATCTCCTTCAGGTCGTAATGCCCCAGCAGCGAGTATTCAGTAATCCAATTTGCTTTCCCAGCGGAATTGGCGTCCGGTAGATTCAAATAGAATTGCTTGTAATCTAAAACCTGCGGGGCGAAACGAAACGCGTGATATCCGGATGTATCGCGATGTATATACGATTCGAATTGGATTCTTCGAGTATCGCAGAGATCCAATTTGATCTTTCGTTGTCGAGTGATTCGTAAAAAATCAGACGATAAAGAATGAAAAAAAATTTATGTAAATACATATATACGCATTTACTTGGCTGTCGACGATTAATTAGTTTGGCGCTTGTATTTCTTCGCGAAATATATTTAACGTGCGGTGCCCTTAACGATTGAATTTTGAATTTTTGGAAAACCCTACGATTTCGTATATACGCCACTGACTTAATAGCGTCTGATAACGTATCATGTTACAGCTGACGTAATGACATATGTATTAGTCATTGCGGGACATGTATTAAGAGTGTCAGGCACGATGCTGGAAGGATGTTTCAATTTTGGAAAGAACGTTAGCTTTTAGAAATATATTTAACATGCGGTGCCCTTAGCGATTGAATTTTGAATTTTTGGAAAACCCTACGATTTCGTATATACACGACTGACTTAATAGCGTCTGACAACGTATCATGTTACAGCTGACGTAATGACATATGTATTAGTCATTGCGGGACATGTATTAAGAGTGTCAGGCACGA
>JARQST010000045.1:20082-50052 GCA_030142225.1 Pachycephus smyrnensis | reverse complement strand
TGCTGGAAGGATGTTGGAATTTTCGAAAGAACGTTAGCTTTTAGCTATGTCGGAATGCTAAGCAAGATATATTGCAGTTATACGTACTCGCGAATATCCTTACAATGTCGTATATTAAAAGTCTAGGAGAACGTAAGAATCCTCGTGGTTATGCAGATAGTAAGAAGAAAATGATAATAAATAAATAAACGTCAACGAGCGTAATCTTGCGTTGTCGGACTTTTGAATTTGAAGTTTGAGGAAAAGACGGATGACGGAGGAGACTTTTAATGTAAAAATTTTACAAAATCTTGATCGTCGATATATCCAAATTAAGAAAGTTCCTTTGTGGGGTGCCGCGTGGTTTCGGAGCAGTGATGCGAAAAAATCGATGAGAGAAAATCGCTCGTGACAATGGCGCGTAAAAATAATTATACCACGCAGAAGCGTTATGGTTTGATACCCGCGTCATTGTGTACTCGAATAACATGATTTTCTACGAGTGGATATTTTTATACGCGGGTATGGACTTAATTCGATGGACATTTTTTCTCTTTTATACTAGGATTATAATAGTTTCCGTTATAAACGATATATCAAGCCTTCGCGTTAAGGTAAAATGAAATTTTATTATATCCAAAAAGCGTATATATATACTATGGCTCTCTATAACGCCATGTTGCTGGAAACGTGAGGTAGCACTGAATTTCTTTCTTTTTACAAATAACTGTCACTAGAGAAGCTAGTCACGTTCGGTCGCCTTTTATGACTAAAACGTTTATAACATTTTTCTTTTGGGCCCAGGGTTTGGATTGGTTCAAAAAAAAAGAAAGAAGACGGAAAATGCATGTACAAAAAAAATCACGAGCAGTTGCGGTTCTCTCGAATTTCCAGAAATTGCCAACATTTTCCAGCACGCATTTCGTGCCGGTATCCAAAAATTTGCTTGGCTATTATTTTCGTAAGCTCTCTAATGATTTAACTATGTACAAAGCGTGTACCTGTCCGGTATTCGTTTCGAACTTGTACAGACGTAATCCAGGATTATTTGGACCGCCTGGACTGCTGGGTGTGATACTTGGCGCCATCATCATCCAGGAAACCGGAACACCTGTCGATAGATGAAACGGGGTAATCATTAGTATGATTGATTCCTATTATAAATAATCTCGCGTGACTTCAGACAGCTTCCGTTAAAGTCACTCTTATTGTAATTCCGCTCGATAAAATTTCTACTTTAATATCCAAGCGTCAATTACGTAGAATACAGAAGTACCTTACTGCACGATATCTCCTTGCGTCACACTATCCTATCGATGATAAAATAAAAAGAAACTATTTTTTATCCGACACCTAATCCTGGTACGATATTAATATTAAATATATATATTTTGAATTTTTCAATATCCTAATTGAATCGTTTCATACGAAAGAGAAAACTGTCGCGTTGGATTTCATTGATGAACCGTGATTGATGAGCGAACGGAAAATTATTCGTTTAAAAAAACAATTTAATATATCAATCGCTAAAATATATTTCACCCGATAGAAAATTTCCAATATACAATTTTGATAACAGTCATTTGTCCACGTGAATTTCTAAGAAAACTCACTATATATATATAAGTATATAGCGGATTATATTGAAGGTTCATTTATTGTTAGCTCTTCTGAATAGCGCGGAAAGAACTTATCGGAGCTGAACGTTCTATTAAGACGAATATAACTTGTCTCAATTTCCACTATTTTCGATTCTATCTATCGCCATTGATGGAATGCAAATGCCGAGAGAATAAAGTCCCGATGAAAGAGACCGATAAAGATTATAACGGTTAGATTGAAAAAGTCGTACCAGTGTCGCTGTAGATAACACGAAACGTGTCGGAGTGCCAATGCCCGAAGAATTGTCCACGAATAATGTCGGAATATTGGCGAACGAGTCTAAGATACTTTTTATTATGCTTCTCGTGCAAAGCGCTGGCTCCGCCTTCGCGTTCGTCAACGCCTGGCGGTGTGTGACCCACGATGTATACCTAATTAGAGAAAATTATTAAAATTACAAAAAAAAGAAGAAGAATATCAAATGTCAAAAAATCGAAAATCGCCATAACATCCAAACAATAAATTTCATATATTTGACAGTGTCTGTGTGTAATCTTTATTAACATAAAACCAAGGCTATCTAATCGTAAGTATATATATATACACAATGCATATTAAATGATCGATAGATCAATATTTGATATGAATAAATCGATAAAATAACCGAAGCGATATAAAAAAAAAGTTATTTCATTAAACAAATCGATTCTACGCTATTGACTATCTCCTTGTTTAATTGCATGAAGGATTTATCGTATACGGTCACTCTTAAATTATTCGCGGAAATTAATTAATCAAGCCAGGTAAGATTTATTTCGGATAACATTATACGGTAGAGGAGAAACGAGCAACCCTCCTGCCGTATACGAAATACAACGTTTCATGCTCGATAATGGAAATTGTAATATGATCGATCTTCTGTTACGCGATGTGGAATATTGGATATTGTTGAAAAATAATTTCAGCCACACTAGACCGTTTACTGCGAAACCCTATAAGTTATATTGGCAAAATTCCACGAAGCATCGTTTACTTTATGAGTAAATCAAGGTGGTCATCTTCCTCCTATCTCATATATACATATGTGCTCTCTATGTGCCGTATACTGTATACGGTATATATATACCGTATTAGGTACCAAAGCATATAGCTCACAGAGTGCCATATGTATAGAGAGTAGCGTAGGTCCTTTCTGCGAGATCATGTTCGGAAATTCCGAGATAACGTAAGGGATCTGATAGCAGCGGGTTATGAGTTTACCTCGTGCATTCGTGAAACTAAGACACTCTTAGATGATTAATTGAGCGTGGGATAAACATAATTCGGCTGTGTATATACTGTATACTATATAGATAAAGGAATTATTTCTCACAGGAGTAGACGTTTACTACCCCCTTTTATATTTCGTGAGCGACCCACTAGGTACCTTATTAATTTCTCCCCACTCCTGTTCAACGAGGAAGGTAATAGGGTAGGTCAATGAAGATTGATGGCTGTCGCTTTACGACTTATGAATTTCACCTTAGTATCCAAATAAAAAGTAATACGAATATCGAGCTCTTTTTGTAATTTATTAGCAATTACGATGACCAGCCTGAGCTTACTGTATTGTGTATATATATGTATATTATGTAGTTCCTTTTCAAAAGTATCTGTGTTATCATCCGGAGCAGCCCTATAATGCCCAATGGCCAGTCGTTAAGCCAACATGAAGATCCTACCGGAATTAGTCGACCCTTCGTGACCCTCGGAATTCGTCGGATTTCCATCGTTTTTCCACGGCACTGCCTTTGTGTACTTCCTGTCCCGTAGAATAATATCGAAAACGGTAACTTCCGCTAGATTCAAGCAAAACCTGACGAGAAACATGTGTTTGCGTATCTATGATGCGCGTCTTGTTTCTTTTTTTTATTGACCAATTTTCGGTATAACTATTTCCGGAAGTATCTCTATGTGGATACCTTAAGAAGGGTTCTTGGGGCAATCAACGAAGTACTAAAGGTTTATAGTTTCCCCGTTGATCATAAAACCCCATTTGCACACACCTGCACTGAAGATTGACTACCGATGTGATATGGGTTTTGTCGTGTTCCCGCTAGAACGCGCCACCGGTGCGCGTCAGTTGGCCGCGCATGCGCAGACGGAAACGTAGGCGAACTAATGCGACGGAATTGCCTTTGAGTGGAGCGGATACGCTCCAGGTCCGGGGATAACGGGAAAGCGATTGATCCGACGTAACTCAATCTACAAAGTTTGGTTTTGTGGTTTACTAATCCTACACCTGAATCAAGGAGATCCTTCCATAATTTAACGAATACCTCAACCGGGAAGTTTCCTACTTGCTATCGCGTAGTGGACGGTTACGGCAGGTCAGAGTGACATGTTTCTGGGTTTCTCTGTACTAGGTTTCATTGAGATTGAAGGCGCGGTTTATACGGCGTATACTGATTCGATGTCGGAGTGCTACCGCGGACTTGGATAAATCGATAACTACTTTGATAGTAATCGATTAGGTAAGTTCCGGTTTATTGGTTTACTGCTTTAAGGATGCGCGCTTAAGTAGTCCATGAAAATCCGTCTATAATGAATCTTCTAGACTACCTACTTCCAGCCTTAATTATTGAGCTTAAGGAGTTACTAAGTACGTGATATATTGATGATCTTCTACGACGTATGGACGTAGTTCCTGTTGCTTTCAGGCTATTTGTTAACATTGTTGCTGGAGACAGTATCTGGTTTCCGCGAAACTCGCGTTAATCCTAATCTCCGTTCAACTTCAGTTGTCTATTATGTTACGCGTGTTCCGTCACTAAATTACGTTGTATTATTCAGTGAGAATGGTCCCTCTTTGGAGACCCTAATGAAATCGAGAATTTATGACAGCGTTATTACTTACAGGAATGAGTTTTCTATGTTTAACGGAGAGCATTTATCAATTCCAATAATAGTCACTGGAACCTGAATGGAATTTCTATTTTTGTATTCCTTCGCAATTAACGGCTAAAAATAATTTCATTCAAATCTTTTATGATTTTCTTTTAAATTATGCAAGCACTATCAATTCAAAATATTTGTCGCCGTGTTGGAATTTGCTAAGATTTCACGAGACGTCAAGAAATATAGGTCACGTCAAGATTATCAGCAGACAATAGCATAAAATAAAAATCCATCTTATTCAATCCCTGTGTGATTTCAGGAATTAAGGTTCGAACACACATGGGATAAAACGTGACACGTATCCTGATGCTGCTCAATCCCAACAAGGAAGCAAAGAGCCAGCAGTAGTTTAACTTGAATCTGGCCCAACCGTAAGTCTATCTGATTTTATTCCATTGGAGTCAATACATAATTGATCGAAGGATAAATCGAATTTAATGCTTTCCTCGTTCTCCCCAATTATCCCTATACATTCTGTATACACTGTCAATAAGAAAAACATTACAGGCAAGCTCCAGGTTCTTCCGTTTTCCCATATCACTCGTGCACAGCCATAATCATAATTTTCGTGGGACACAAAAAAAAATCGTTAGAAATATTTTTTCCCCGCCCCTGCCTATTCATTACAGCGCGAAGTACCGTCAAGCCAAGAGTTATTGACGTCGATATTTACCCCAATAGCATTGCTATTATCGTCGAAACGATACACGGGCCAAACCAACAGGTCCCCGAATCGAGGAGGAAATTGGTTGTTGCATTATTCAATGTATCGAAGCCGCACTGAGCCACTGCAAATTAGGATCGTGATCCCTTAATGTGAGTGTGGCTTAACGAAAACTGATTTTACGTCTTGCCAGCGAAATTATCAGAAAACTGGATGAAGGCTTTAATACGCGCAAACCGATAATAACGTTAAACCTTTCGGTAACACGCTTTTCTGCAATATTCGTTCCCCTTCGAATTCAATTGGACAAACGTTTTAATCTGTCCGCCATACACAAAGCCCGTCTCTACCGTTAATCGCATCAATGTCAAAAAAGTGAGCTTTTCAAACTTCGATTTGGCAAATATCGACGCGATGGATTATTCGATAAAATTACATCCTCGTTTGTATATCTGTATATGCGACGTCTAACTATACTTCGACCATGACGTGTCAGCTGTAGTTCGATACTTGATGCTCATGTTACGCAATAGTGACAATAATCAGAAGAACAAATAAATGATAAAACTTTGTCTCACAAACTTCATAGGCCAGTGGATACAACGATGGGAAACTATAGTTCAAGTACCGTGAGTTCGTTCATACGTAAACGCATACGATTCTCGGATCGATCGACAAGTTTTATCATCACGGTGAAACGCGAATCGTACAAGGGATGATTTTACCAGCCGCAAAATCTCATCCCTTTGACGAAATCCATCGAGCGTGAAGAATACGTATCCTCCCCATTCGGCATAGGCTTTAACTTTTCCGCAAAGTGTTAATGCAAAGGGTTGATTTTATGCGCGATGAAAAGCATTCCGACCGGAAGTGAATAGGGTTGCTTGCATGCTTTACGAGCCGATAGGCTTGTCTCTAAACGTTGATAGCCATTTCAAAGCGAATACATATGTTCGCTGAACCCTTTGTAAAGGAATGCCGCCAATTTCGATTCAAAGGTAAGTACACTTAAAAAAGTTCTTATCCGCAAAGGGTTAACGTTACTATCATTCCTTAATATCAGTACCATAGACGTGAGCGTACATCCGGCATGATGCAAAAAAAAGGTCATGGATTCAAGAAGAAGAAAATTTTAAAGAATCGCTACGATTTCCCTTATCCACGGATTTTCGCGAATTATTAATTAGTTTAATTAACTAAAACATCACGTATATATGTAATATTATAAAGTAACGCGAAAGGAGCTCGATATTCGCAATCACAGGAAAGCTTCAAAGTTACTAATGAAAATTTAATTGGCGTCCCATATGGCAAAGGTAATTAGCAACATCTAACACGTTGATCGTATATCCAAGGCAATTGCGTAAAACTATAGCGAAATTAACTATTCGCAATAGACGTTGTATATTTCCCGTTAAAACGTCATTCATGTGTCCGTACATCGTATAGGCATCGAGGTTCGGCAAAATTGCACTACAATTTCGTATAATGTAAGCGCAACTTTACGCTCGACTCCCTTGCAATTATTTAAGATATATTGCCGCAGGCCATTCGCATCTTGTGTTGTACGTACTATAGGCAGAATGTAATGCTTCGTGATGGGAGCGATCGGTGCTACGTATTTCTTGAAGAACCGTCAACGTTAAGTATATAGCCAGTTTCTCTTACTTATTGGCTCGTTCGTTTTTAACGTTTATGCCCCGAAGAGTTATTACGAAGCTAACTTAGTCTTACGAAATAATAAAGAGATTGACATTTACTTACGGTTTCCGCTTTAATGCGTGCTTTCCTCAGATTATTCTCCAACCAGGTCCACTGACCACTTGGATCGGCCGAATGATCGATCACTTGGCCGCCATTGCGTTGAGGGACGCGGTTATCAATTATCGACGAAGTGCTCAGCCACAGATTTGTATTTAGAAATATAATATGGTAATTCTCAGAGCGTTGCTCGATCGTGTAAAATCCGGCTGTTGACAGATTTGCAAAAGATTGTGGATAGATTTTTGTACTTTTTTGTCCTTTCTATCCCATGATTTATAACCATGCATGGCATGCAAGTGATGATCTATCGAGACTGCCTCTGTATACGATTCTTTATAATAATCGGGCATGCTAGGAATTTGAACGTTGAAAAAAAATATATTTTTAAGCACGTTCAACACGCGAACTTCTTATTTCTTTCGAAGGTGCGTGTTGCGATTAATTAAGGTTGGTACACACAATACAGGAAAGATCTGACCAAGATTGCTGTCAAGGGTGTACGTTGAGAAAAAAAATTTTTCACTTTCGAATACAGTGAACGTGTCGAATGTATTTAATCAGATTAACGAAGTAGTCATTCGGGGAATTTCAGTTCGGGCTTAATGACTTAACACGTGAACGTTTTACCGAGAAATTACGTAATTTAACACGCGATTTCAGTTCGATTATACGAATTTTAAATTGACGATTTAACCGTCGATTGGTCGATCTTTTTTACAACGATTATTCGATCGCGAGCGAATTAACACGTAGAATAACATGAATTCGAATGTGTCGCGCTTGAATAAAGGAAAGTTTGTCAAACGGCGGACGTATTTACGAAGCTTGCGTGTTCTGTTTCGTCGCATTTGGTTTTGGAATAGTTAGTCATGCCTTTTAATTATACATAAGGCATGTTACGTAATGGAGAGCCAAAGACTCGAGCACGCACTCTGGAAGTACAGTGGCAACGTGTAAAGCTATGAGGTTTATGGCACTTCATTATTTTAATCCTGCTCAAGTGTTATCCTTATCACTTCTTCAATTCGAACTTCCTATACCGAAACGTTTGTTCAAAGAAACGATGCAATCTTAAACTTTCATCAGATTAGCGTTCTTGTACAGGTTTGTAAAACATTGATGCACGCTGCCAACGTTTTGTCAGAAAAAAAAACAGAAGAAAAAAGAAACTACGCGTACCCGATATACTAACTTCTTATCCAGGAATGATTTAATATATGTATATATTCTCCTTGAAGCATTATTATATTATTATACTCAAGAGCGGAATATTGAAAAGCTTCAGCGAGCTGGGACGAAGCCAAGATTTAATGATGTGTACAATAAAAGCTTATAAAGAAATGTATATTCCCAAAGTCCTTGATCCGCAAAGAATCTTTTAGTTATAACGCTATACCTATGTATATCAATGGACCAACCCTAATCTCTCAGTCAAAAGGTGCATGGTACGATATAGATTGTTTTTTATTTATTTATGTTTTTTATTACGTTATTAAAATTTGATGGGAGCGCTTAGCGATGAATTCTGACTTGAGGATATTAGAATCGACTGCAGTTCGATTGTGTGACGTAGGTCTTTGGCCTTTTGTTTTTTTGTTTTCATTGGTCATGATAATTCATAATAGCTATTATAGTGCACTGTGAATCGAGCTTTAGGACTTATCCCCGATAAAGGAAACAATATCTGTATTGACAGTCGTACCAATACGCAGTCGATAAGTTAATATCTCCATGTAGCGATTCATTGTGACGGTTTTCGAATGATTTCTCATGACGTCAGCAGCGATTATCGAAGATATTCCAGGAACGAAAGTGCTGAAAATGCTCGTTGACATTTTTCGCAAGCAAACAAAAAAAGAGAAGACGGAAAAGAGAGGGAGAAGAAAAAGGAGAAAATTGTTCAGCCACTCGAAGCAATTTTTTGTACCAAGAGCGGTAAATCCAATTTTCATTCACGGCTGGAGAACAAATTCGTTGTTCTACGTTTTTCTTTTGTTGCTCGCGAGTTATTTCGTAGGTTCGCACGGACATTCGGTATTTTTATTTTTTTATCAAACTGTTATCTGATTGGTCAGTTTATCGATGTGCCTGGTATCAGTATTTAAAGAAAGTGTCGAAACGACGTCATGCCTTGATCGCGCGTCTACGTTGTATTTGAGGGTGAAATTCCTTGAAATTGCAGAAAAACATTGTACCCTTAGTGATTCTTATATATTTTTCTTTTGTTATCCTTCGGGTAAACAGCGCTTTATCGGAAATGAAACAGTTTGGAGATTAAAGAAATTGCCATTTTATCTGCATTGAATAGACTGTGCTGTGTGTATTGCGAATTTACAGAGGTACCTGGATAAAGGAAGAAAGGGAATGGGACAATAGAAAACCGATGTACATTACGCGCTTGTTCTTTTCATTCGAATTGATATACAAGTTGACAAGAAATATAAGGTCTATTTTTCCGTATAATTGCCTCGGTAATTACGAGGCTCTCCAGCGGGCCGACCATTGTTACTTAAATCGCTTCATTCTTCTTTTTCACTTACTAATTACGCGAGTCCTGCGAGCGGATGGGAGCGAATTAAAAATAAAGTATCTTCGGCAAGGGCGTTAAAAACAGCGTTCAATCTGTTTACTCTGACAAGATTTTTAATTGAACTCCAATGACTGCATGTTCGGTCAGTTTTTCATATCAAAGTAGACAACGGCCGCGTTGCTGAAAATTCTTTTTAATTATCGACCGTCTACACGAAGCTCTATAAACAAGTCATGAAGCTTAGTATATACTCCTTGCGAACTTGTTGAACGGAAGCTGTGACAGTACGTGCAAAAACAAGTGTTCATAAAGTTGGCAACGGCTCATCCACTCAACGACAAGTCTCTCGTCGGTATATGGGCTTGATATTAAAGTTTCATGCATGCACCACGTATGCGGTTTACGGTACGTAGAAAATGACAAAATGATAATGGACGCAGTTAATGAACTTTGTATATGGGAAGTAATTAACGATACCAACTTTTCTTGAAGGTGACGAGCGCTTCGCTTGGTAACCAGTGACGCCATAGATGAGCAATTTGAGTGAAATTGACACCCGTGTCTTCGTGTCCCAAGGCGGGAAATATGAATTGTCCGGTGAACGTATGAGAGAGAAGATCGGTTAGATTTTTTAAGCTTTGAATACGTAATTCCTCGCTCATTCCTGCTGTGTGAGATAAAGCATCCCTGCAACAGCAACAAGCCAAACGAATTCTACCCTTTATAACTTGCAAATGAGCCACATCCCCTCCCCTCCTCCCCCCCTCCACCCCTTTGCGAACGAATGGCGGCTCCTTAGGAAATTAAATGCCGCGTGAATTGCAGCCACTTGAATATTTTCGAAGTAACTAAGCATGCTGGAAGTTATGTACCAGCTCGACTGTATTACTTGAAAATACTGCGAGAGGCGAAAACAAATATTCCCCAGGAAGAAACTCAACTTGCGAAATGGCTATGGTCTTGTTGAATGATTTTACTTTTTTTTTTTTTTGAAGAGAAAAAAGAAAAAGGAAAGTTTAGTCTCCCGAGAGCCTTACCCGGTCCATAGGACGAATTCAATTCCTTCTCCGTGTTTTGCTCTCATGGCTTGAGCTGCTGATTCGATAAGTGCCCATGGCGAATGACAGTTATAGTCCCCAAACATACCAGGAGGCCTTTGGTCAGGTCGGATACGTCCACTGTCTATATTGCTTCTTGTGTTCCAGCACACTGCAAAGAGAATGAAGAGAGAACGTAGGAGAGTGAGATATAAGTGGAGAGCCCGTAAAGAATTTTTTTCACTTAGAAAAAGTAATCCGTGTCTCGGGCGTGGTTGGAATATTTAGCGAGTTTAGTCGTTTACGCTCTGCCAGGATCACTTTGCGTTTTAACGTTCGGCCTGGCGCGTTCGTAATGGAGCAATTCTTCGGGAATGAAAAATAGCACGGTATCTCGGTGGCATACATAAATCTCATTGTCCTCAGTGGTCGCGATAAAAATACGTCCAAGCAATTATTATATCTATAACGTTTCGAAAGATAATGCAATATTAAAAACATTATTCCCCTCTTGCGGCCTGTTAATGCAGTGACAGCGATTATCTTGAATTGCTTCATCGCTCAACGATAAACTCGCCCAGTAACGTAGACGGGTTGGGGAAGGGCAGCAGGGGGGGGAGAAAGACGACCCACCAGGCAGGTAGACAAAATATATAGGCTGCTTCGCGTTACTTTTATTTTACATCTCGCGAAGCCAACTTCACGTTCCTTCAAAGTTATGATACTTTGAGGAACTGGGCTTTTTCGTAACTTCAAGGCGACACCGAAGGCTTAAAAAATATCTCGTCGCTCGTGGAAGTCTCTGTTTGCCGACATTTTCCCTTTGCTTATTTGAAGAAACGAAGAAAGGGAAGATGAAGGTAAGATACGGAGATGAGACTCCGGCTGAGAGACACAAAGGGGCCCAGGGTCTCTGCCGTTCTTAGACCATATTCAAGTAGGTAAGCTTCTGGGTGTGAGAGAAACGCGTCGCTACTTAAACAGCAAATAAAGCCGAAGTGGAACTGCGGATTAGTAAACAAAATGGACAAAAGGGAAGGCTGTGTGTAATGAAGCGTACCAAGTGCGATGAGAACTTACTGCTTCCTGTGTTTCCATGAGTTGAATATCTCGGGTCGTAGTGGATGTCGGTAATGTGCCAGAAGTAACCTGCAACGAGACGTGCACTTGTTGTAAATTTTTGTTTTTTCATCATATTTAATAACAGACATTAAAAATAGTCAAGATGATGGACGTTGCTCTGTATCGACTATACGTGAATTTTCATCTTGCCTTTTATCGGGATGATATTATTTCGCCAGGAACGAACTTCCGTCGAGTGTCTATTTACCGGAGCAAATTGCCTCCTCTCTCTATTCGCGTAAGAAAGTGCACACGACGTGCTGGGCTTCCTGTCGAAACAATTTTGGAAGTACTCCGCTCCATTTTACGATACCGTAGCTTGAATTTCGTTTAGACGTCAGGATGATTTTTTTTCAACTTTTTTTTTCAAATATACGTCATCCGCATATACGAGTATTTACGTATTCATTTATCAAAGTGACATGTGAAGACGAGCGGACAGTGAAGGAAATGGAAATTTTCTATACAAAATTTTGTACAGTATAATAATAACAAGTACGAAACGTCAGCGAGCATGTATTCTTCACTTTGTCATGTCTAACGAAATAACCTTCAACCTGTACGAGCTGTCCTGATTAAATTTGTTCATTGGATCTCAGAATAAGAAGGTCTTAGGTTTCTTCTAGTGTCAATATTTAAGCATCCACAGAGCTACGGACAAAGTAAAACATAAATTCGTAGTATATATATTGATTATGTCTACAGCTATACGTAACTCGGTCCAGACTTCATTCCATCCGGTAATTCGAATTCATGGTTTTTAGATGATCGTACGCGGTGTGTTCAGGGATTGCAGTATGGTAGTTTCGGAGTAAAAATTTTCCAGTGCATTAGCATTTCGCGTGAAATATCGCCGGGACTGTGATAACCGGCTGTTTCACGTTGAGCTCGTATTTACATTTTGAGTAGCGGCCCCCATTACCAAAATAATTTTCCGCGATATTCTACAAATACCGTCCCCAAATTTTTATGGCGCGCTTGTAACGTTATTATCTGGGATTACGTATAGCGACAAAAAAAGGATGAAAAACAAATGCTAAAAGTATTAAAAAAAAAGGAAAAATGGAATTGAAGTATAAAGCAAACGAAACGAAAAATATCATTAAATGAAAAACACTATATATTCACGCTCGAAAGAGTTTGCGGCGTGATTCCAGCCAGCGTCGGTCGGGTAACACATGGCCGACTTAAATTTTTCGGGATCCTCAATAATCCACGTCTATAACGATAAAGTTCAAAGACATACGGACTCACCTATTTTACCATGCACCGTGCACAGCCAGCACAGTAAAACCAAGCAGTCGCGAATCATCCTTCCAGCGTCTGAAAGAAAATCGTTAATCAAGAGCGTCGAGAGTTTACACGTTGGATTATACAGGTATGAAAAATTTCCCGGTACAATTCTTGAAGTCGTCAAAATCGTTTATATATAGTATATATACATATATAAAATATACAGCATAGCCATACAGCTGTAAGAAGAACCCTGCTCCACACCCCGCTAACCTCACCAAGGGTGTTCAGCATCCCTCCTGGTAACGAGGTACGTAGTTATCGTTAGTATTCCCGGGAAATGCGAAAACTCCTTGTTCTAATTGAAGAAAGAGAAAGGGGGTGAGGGTGGTGAGGGTGGTGAGGGTAGTAAAGCGCAAGAAAAGTATTCACGCGACTTACTAATTCCAATGGCGTAAGGTCCAGTCGAAGCTATAGCAAAATATTTCGCATTATATAAACTGGCAACACCCTTCGCGGCATAACCAGTGACCTAACCTCAAACACGATGTGAAGCACAAGCAGTAGACGCATATCGTGATTCACCACGCTCGAAAAAACACAGGCGTTAATCTCGTGCTGTAGACTGGGCGAATAGCGAGCGTCAACCACCAGCCTCCTTCGCCCCTCGCAGTGAAAGGGTCAGCCGAGGATATAAAAGATACTTCTCGCTATCATAAACCTCCTCCCTGTGGTTCTTACCCATTTCATAAATCTGACCAGGGCTTTCTCACGGGTTGCTATATACATTTAATCACGTTGAAATCTATTGTTCTTTGAATTTTCTCATGCTAAGAGGGTCGGTGCTTCCCTTTCGCTTAACTCCACGTGTCTATTATTGCTCTTTGGCTGCTAGTCGGGTATCACGTGGTAAACGCTTAGGGCACGCGTGTTGCTTATTGTCTGAGGGTTCTCCGGGTGGATCGGGGCGACGCTCGAGCGAGCGCGATTAAGCATTTCCCCGAGTCACTTCTCATGCGAATAAAGGCAAGTCATGCCTGTAAATTAGATCCAAAGGGATCGGTAATGATGCCACGAAGGCTTGGGTAGTTGGTCAAGTATGGCGGAGGCTTGCGATAACGTTTACTGATAGCGTTTAGAAGAGCGCGGCTGAAAGTTTTGATAGTTGGTTGCTGATTGAACAGTTTCTCTCTTAATGCGTAAGTGCGTGGTGCGAGCATACGGGTGGAACGTCAAGATGAATGATCGATAGGTAACGCGTCGAGAGTCGTGAAAATTCAAGGTTCGAGACGCGTTTATTCTGATATTGACACGGGGGAATCTGTTGAGGTTCTTCGGCGTATGTTAGAGCACGTGAGATGCCGAACGTATGAGCTTAGAAGCATGTGTGAACACGTGAGGCCGTAGGTGAGCGGAAACCCCTGGGACTTACTCTATATGGTGGAGTAAGCCGGGTACAGGAAAAAAAAAGAGAAGCTGGCTTGAAATTCTAGTGGCAAGGTGTCTACCTTATCGACATTTAGGATCGGGTTTCCGACCTTTTCCTAACAATTGTAGCTGCCCATAATACGAGTCACTTTGGCGCGCGTGAAAGGGACCGACCATTTCGAAAGTCCAGGACATCAAGGAGCTCCTTTCTATACGTCAGGAAATGAATGGAATCACTTGGTGCCTTGTTCGAGTAGCCTTTCGAAAAGTTTTAGGGGTGCAGCTGATATCCTATTGAAATAATCGGTATAGCGACGTGGAACGTGAATCTACGTAGAAGGATCAGGACTACCTTAAGATTACGTGAAACAACATTTCTATACGTATATAAGGAATATCCTATAGCAAATGGTTTCTTGGTGGGACGTCCCCTCCTATCTTAGCGATAGCAGAAAGAAGTCGAAGAAGAAGAAAGAAGAAGAAGAGGAAAAAGAAGGAAACGTCAAATCCCGTACCGCCTTCTGTTCCTACGATATCTCGTGGCAGCTGATAAAGCGAGGGTTCAATTCGATTCTAAAAGGTCATTGAGCGTCAAGCTGCAATTTTTCACAAAGGAAAACTCCCTCGCGCTACATAGATACGCATCTCTGACCTCGTGAAATCCAGCGCTAACCAGCGAAATCATTCTTTCCAGTCTCTTTCGGCGTCGATGCTCCTTTACCATCTCCAGATACAGAAAGTACAAATAAACTAACAGGTACCCCTACAAGGCGATGAAGAATTCAAATAAAACAATTTGAAAAAAACTGCCAGCACGTGGAATGCGAATCTAAAGATTTATAAGACACGACGCAACTCACTCAACGTTTCCTATCGATGCTGATGCTGCTGCTGCTGCTGCGCTGAATACTAGAATTCCGTAAATAGCTAAGGACTATAAAAACGGAAGAGAGCACATTCAGAGAACGCAAGCGACTGCTGTACCACCGCCGCACAACCGGAGATCGAGAAACGCTTTGAATCTCCTGTGTAATCTCTATCCGTTCAGACTGTTATGAACTGTTAAAAGATGGAAAGTAGAATAAAAAGGCGGAAAAAGTATTGATATTCGCACATTGCATCTAGTATTTGACATCGGAAGTAGGAGAAGTCATTTTTTTTAACCTGTCAAACGTTAACAGCCCCGCAGCCTGATACGCTGATATATAATTCACACTTTGATTATGGTATCAAATCCCAGGGACGCATCTACGTACAGTGAACTAACCAATCCAATATGAGATTTGGTAACATTATTTCATCCTATTTAATCGAGACTCTCGATAATACCGACTATACGCTTTGCGTTAATGCAATTAGTATTCCCAATATGGCACTGCCAGTGAGTTTCACCAATTTCTCGCTATTAACTAACGCGCACGTGGTATTTTGAATAGGCTGTGTTCTCACCGTTCTATATATACGTTATAGCTTGCTGATATTTCTCTTTTTATTCATGAAACGTAATCACGTTTTGGATATATATATATAGAGGTAACATTATCGCATTTGCCATTACTCCTCCTGTTCTTGTGTATTACGATTTTGGGCTTTACCGCATTGTGTGTCTACCTATGGATACTATAAACAGACATACAGCCACTATAAAAGGGAATATCGTGGCTCTTTGCTATGGTAATCAGGGTAAAAGGAAATGTGACTGGAGATGGACAAAATGGCTGGGAAGACTGTATTCCACAATGGAATATAAAGGTTCGCATACGTGGCGTAGACGTCACTCGTATAACCTGCTAGTCAAATTTATTCTACCCTCACGTGAATTCATTTCGGAATTCGTCCCAGCCGGCTTCGTGACGGGGTAGATAGTACGTAAAAGGTATAGTACCGTACGGATACTAGGTAAGGTACTTTTCTTCCTGTTTCCTGTTAACAGACGATTTCCGATCGATAATGGTAATGTTCTGGTTGTAGGTACCAGAGCCCCTCGAGATGGGAAATCCTAAGCCGCGAAGACTCGAACGACGTTCACCAGGATCCAGTCCCCTATTCGACCTCCTGTAGGAACCATGTAATACATATATATATACACACTCACATAATGTATATACGTATATATAACTTCCTGATAGGCTTTCTTCAACGTGGTAACACTAATTTCACGGACAGAGAACCGTGCAAACAGGAAAGAGAGAGAGAGAGACACGATTAACGCAGATGTTTTGCGCTGCTCCGCCATTTTGGGTAAAGCCCTTTCGATTATCCTTATAAGGACTCTTTTTTTTTTGTCAAGTCATCCCCAGTCCACGTATTTCACGCAACCGTATGTTAAGGCCGACCTATCTCAGGATAGCGACAACCTCACGTGATCTATGTACTCCGACGTCCTGCATATATACCACCCCTCCCCCTTCTACTCCCAGCATCCCTTTTTTTTTATTCCCATGAAAATCCTGGAGCATCAGGAGGCACTTCGTCCGTAGCCCTTATTGGCCCCTATTGAAAGTCAGATCAAAAGCAAATATTTCTTCTTTGAAGATACCGGAGCACATTTCATTTAAATATGAGACACCACGGCCAGACTTTGTACTGTGGTCGCAAGATGGCGCTGCGGTAATATCAAGCCACGCATCCGGGGACATTGAGAGGAAATGCCTTTTCGCGGACAAATTGTGAAAATGCGAGAGAGAGAGAGAGAGAGAGCCCAAGGAACCGAGTGATCCATTCGCGTAATATATATACGAGACTGATCCACTTTAGCAATATACTTGGGCGATCCATTCTCTGAGGATTACAGTTACGCGAGACAGGAGTGGATCAGTATGGCTATGAAGGCGGGAAGTTTTGAAAAAGTGCGTTTTTACCGTCATTCTTATTCTTCGTGCGCCAGACGTATTTCGGCTCCACGTTAACGTTATACTCGCTGTTCCTTTTCACGTCGTACATTTCCATCTTATATAGCTACAGCCACTTAGTTTTCCCGGGTAATAAGAGGAGGAAGACTTCTCGTTGTGCGACCGTAAGGTCTTCAAAGATTCATTGAGCGCTGACTTTGCTCGCGTTTATTTCCCTTAACGATGTCATCCCCTACTTCCGTGCCCTATCTACTAGATTGCTAAAGTTTTTAAGGAGTTACTCCGTGCCCGCCCAGCGATTTCATTCAATTCCATTCTATAAATCTACGAATGCGAGGCGTACGCTCATATAAATTCCGACCGGACGTCGTTCGTTTATATCGAATGCAACTTTAAACGGGTTGCCGGGTAACAGGCGCTGGCGCAGTTGGCTCGTGCGGCCAACTGCTGAAACGCTGACTGGTTAACTGGTTTGCAGCCTGGCTTTGATAACAATGATGAACAGGAGTGAGAGAATGGCGGGGGGGAAAGATAGCGGATTGAATGAGTGTAGAACAAAGAAATGGAAAGAGAGAGAAAGAGAATAGGAGGGGATCCTGTCAGGCAGATAGAGGAGAATGAAAATATATATATATATATATGTGTATATATACATATATATCTGTACGTATGGAGAACGACCCTCCATTTATGTTCAACGAATATTCGTGATTGAAGATTCATGAATAAGCATTGCACAGCTTGAATAAGAGAGCATCGAATTTTGAACAGTCTTATCTGAGCAATTCTTTTTTTTAGCAACCAGCCAATCACTAAGTTCCCAATGCCATTTATATATGCACGTATCAATCCTGTATTAGAATCATCGTGTAAAATATATTTTTATTTATTCTGTGAAAATTATTGCGTTCGCCAACTCTGTCCTTGTTCGAATATTGAATTACTATGTTTTTCCTTTCACTCTATCATCACGTCTCGATGCTACCGTACAATCAACGGCTATCTACTCTAAAGCTTATTATTTCCAGAGAAACGACGTATCCAGGCTTCCCGCGTTACGATAGTGTCGGCAAGTGCGTGAATTAGTGACGCAGAAGTTCTTTTCTTGCTCGAGCAAGCAGGAGCAGATAAGTATGTAGCCCCTACTCGCTTAGACGAGGTCAACCTCGTGTTCAGCCACATAGTACAGGGGGTCATAAAAGGTAAGTGCTATCGAGTTCCGGGATGCGTGACAAAATGAAAACGAGACTTTCCCTCGAAATGATGTTGCGTCGGATGGTTTGCGAAAAAAAAAAGAGAAAGAGAAAAAAAGTATCAGACAAAGGCCAATGTGAAGAGGGAGATAAAAGAAAAAACGAGAAAACCACTTGAATCGTCGAACCATAGACGCACAGCACTTGACACTCGAAAGAGGAAATAATTGCGTTGATTGGCAACCGGTATAGGGCTGATTCGCGGTTGGCCAATTCAACTGGGGTGGGTTTCCGTGTCAATGATACCGTGAGGCGGTTAATTATCAACCACATAGAGGCTAATACTTCCAATAACGTGACCGTCCGCTCTATGAATAACGATCGATTCCTGTGGCGCCCTATTCAAGAGTGGCTTCGGTAAAAGTGGCGAACGGAGCTAACGCTAAAGGAAACGGAGGGGGAGGGAGAGAGAAAGAGAGAGAGAGAAGATAGATATTATATGTATAAAAGACGAGAAAAATATGCCGCAGCTACGCCCCAAGCGAAGCAGAAGAATCTCTCCCTCCTTTATTGCATCGTATATAAATATCCGGATGCGATCCTGGGGACTCTCATTTAATACCGTTGCGCAATGAATTTTTATTTAGCACTGTGTTGCATGTTTAATAGAGTTTGCTAGGAGGGGCAGTATTCGATTTTCTTTTTTTAATAGTAAAATGTATCAGAATACCATGGGGATATCGTGGGAAGTGTAATTGGTACTGTATACAAAAGAAAAAATAGTGAAAAAGGGGAAGGGAGAGAGAAACAAAGATGGAGACAAAGAAACTATGCAGTAAAATTCTTTTCCTTGTCCATCCATACTGTATGGCACTTTAATCAATTGTGTTGTTATCACAGGAATTCTTTCCATCTCTCAATTTCCTTATATACTGGGTGTCTCGTAATGATCGAGTGTCGCGTTCATTTATGCTTTGTGTAACGTAACGGGTAGTTATGAGAAACTTGAACCTTGCACTAGGATCCTGAGTAGTTCAGCTGTCTCATAGGTGTAGGTTATGTATATGAAGATGGGAGTATCATTTTCAGTCGAGCTACAAGAAGAAGAAGAAGAATAAAAAGAGAAGAACTACGTCATCCCCTCAGAAAGCAATATTTCATGATAAAAAAGTCATTCATTGTTACTGTTACCGTAGTAGTCATGCTCGCAAAGAAATCTTACAGCAGTCGCCATATATGGATTTCAGAGTAGAGCTCGATGAGGCGTCGTAGCTCCCGTTTTTCTGTTATAGAAACGACAGGAAAAAGAAATGAAAAAAAAGCCCAGATCGATCGACTCGCTCGAATTGGATAAAGCGAAAAGTTCGTGCGGGGAGACGCCATGGACTTTCATTCACCGGACGACGTACGAGGCGTCGAGCTGACGTCACGAGATTGTACTTAGGAAAGTCAACGAGCCTTATGCCGCTGGAGGATGAATAAATGCATGTGGAGAGAGGCATTTGTGGCGTTGTAATATATATACATAAAAAAAAGAGAGAGAGAGAGTGAGTCAGGGTTAAAAATAAAGGAAAGAAGGAGACGGAACGTTCCGTTTAAAATTATCGTTAATACCACGTGATACCAGTTGCAAAAAAAATGGCATAACCGTAGCGTGCTACTTTTGTAGGAAGCAGGGAAAAATGAAATTTTTTTTACCTCTTCCCCTCCCCCTCCCACTCTCACTCTACCTCTTTTTGTTTCTTCCACGTACACCCGCACATTCGCGTACACACGGTGATACAATTACTTCTGGCTGGTCTACCTAACCTATCGCGGCTCTATAGACACGCCCGGGGAATATGGAATGACGACGCGTGCATAAATATTTGGAAAAGAAAGAATTACGTCAATTTAAGTGCACCCTGGAATATTTAATTTGATACACGAATGACTAAGCATCCGAGTGATTCGCACGTAAATGCAAAGTGGACGATGTACTTTTTAGTGAGATTTTTTGTCTCCTCCCGCCCCCGCTTTGCCCGCCGCCCTTTCGTCTCCTCCATTCTCGGGCACCCCCCCCCCCCCCCCCCAATCCCCCTTTCTCTCGTTCACGTAAATTCACCTGCCACCTCTGGCAGGACGTTACGAGCCCATGCACAAGCGCGTTTTACGTGTCGTTAACTACGCGGCCGGAAGACCGATAATTTTCGGAATACCTGTACCTCCATGCATACGTATACAGTAGCAGCCTCGAGTGCGCGCACGTGACTGTACAGCTAGGAAATTTTCAGTAAATAACAAAAAAAAAGAATATAAAACATCGGCAGGTCGACGTTATAGCATTTATTATACTGTACAAGGTACAGTATTATTTCGTCAAGGAAAGTTGATTTTACCATAGAAATCAAATAAACGCACGGTTGCCGCGGCGTTGAAAATCCCACTGGTCGCGTCTGTTTGATTTCTGCATGACGAAGTAAACTTTTAGTCGATGCGTTTTTCCTGCGTCTGTTTAACCATAGCGCGTACGATCTAACGTTTATTATGAAAAAATAGTTATTTATATTCGTTTAAGTCAAAGCTGTCTCGGTACCTTACGTCGTTATGTAATACCGTCACGTTTGACAGTGCATATACATATATATTTAGATACACCAGCACGCGTGTAGGTAGCTATATCCGGTAATTGACCGAGTTTCCCATAAGCGAAATGGCCGAGACTGTCGATTCGCGCGTATCTACCTCGAGGCAGTGGCACCTAATGTTATCAAAGGGATAGATGGCTGCGTTAATTCCGGGCAGCTAAAGCCCTCTCTCTCTCTCTCTCTCCCCCCACCCTCCCTCTCTCGCCTCCACTTATGAAACATTGTGACGTTCTGTCCCCCTTCTTCTTTAACAACTCACTTAGTCGGGATGATGAGATGCTATTTGTACGAGCAAGTGGTTTAGTTTACTTGCAGAACGACATCGAGACCGACCGACACCGTTTCCTTTATTTATGATTTATGAGTTATCGCTATCATTAATCTTTCCCTGACCCGGGTCCGCTGAGATTTCAGTCCCAATCAGATTTTTCCGGCCTATTTATCACGCCGACTACTCCTGTTGGTTTATAGTATATATATCTAGGGAGGCGAATCGTTTCTCTAAGTCAAAGGGGCCGCACGATTGTCATCTCAAATTTGAATATATATTAGTAGTCCCTTCTCGGTGAGTTAAGACGACGCTTATCGCGCTTAAATGTTCCAGAGAGCAGAGAGAGAGAGAGAGTAAGAGTCTCTCTTGAACCCGCGAGCCATTTTGATGCTTCAACTTATTGTTCATACCTGGCCTATTCGAAACGTCTCTTTTGGTACCTGCCGAATGCCTACTATCAATTCAATTATTCATAGTACCGAGGTCGTTTATCAGTCTGCGGAATGGAATTCCATCGTACTGATCCTCTACCCATAACGTGCTTTGCTCGTGCCTACAGGGATTTGATTTTGGATATTCAAGAATTTCAATGTCAATCGATTGGTCAAATTGACGAGGAGAGGTATTATAGTTACGAAGGTAATACGACAAAAATCGCTTTCGTTCACTTATGGCTTTTTAAATTGACGTTATTTCCCAATTGCTTCTTCGCCCCGAGCGTAAACAGTGTCTGGAAACGAACCTTGTCTTTCGTGATTCGCAGTACTTCTCGTGTCTACCTTCTGTCGTAAGTGGTCTTGCTTTTCTGTCTTACGAGGTTTGCACCCGGCCGTTATCATAGGAAAACCTTTTTAATTTTCATTTAGTATATTTTCATCCAAGGATGCTTGCGTTAAATGGACCTCTTAGGTATGACGACGATAAAGAATTATTTTACTAAATTGACCGTCGCCTCGTGTACAGTTTTCTCGTGGTAACTACCTTCGTTAACGGCGACGTAATTGTAAGAGGTGTTCGATCGTAAATTTAAAATCAAGTATGAAATAAAGCCTGGCTCTATATACTTTCAATTAAGGTTACTTACAAGTGCCGCGACTTGATGGCACCTCAAATTTAATAGTCTATAATTTACGGAATTTGTGTACGGTTTTTTGAACGGGTCTGTATACTAACCGAGAAATTATTTCAGCAATGAAATTTCTATATGTACACGTATCATCTGTACGTACGATAAGCTTCCGATTTTTTCCAATTATGATAATACAAATTCAATTTGCCTTCGATATCACGTGTTATAGACAATTTGGGTTTAGTTATAGCCTCGTGTATATATATATATATACACACACCTTTTCGCCTTTTTCCGCAACGGTGCCGTTACACGATAAACTCGTTTGAGATCTCAGATTATCGTACGTGTCGGAAGAAAATCCTGAGAACCGTAGCTTCGGCTAAATCTCCAGTGTATAGGTACTTATATTATATATAAGGCTTTGACTGTGTATATATATAGTGTATATACTATATAAGTAATATATAAAACTATATAAATCCCAAGGGTCGAGAGAACGAGGAGACGAATAAAAGATTGAATCGCTTTTTTTCTCCCGTCCCTATGTAATTCGCAAGGTGAACTTAGTTAAAGTAGTTAAAGACAAAGTAGAACAGCTTAAGAGCTTTACAAACCAATGCTGCAAAGCCTCTTAAGACTATCATCATTTTCAACTCGCCTAACGAGATACACACTCTCCATCGTAGCTTTACTGTCATTATGAACACGTAACAAGCTTTCCAGCTGTACCATCCCCGTCAACGTCGACCAATCAACTGACATCAAACGATATTCGACAGAAAGAAACTTTTCCCCCGAAAAAATATGAAAAAGAAAAAATTATGAGTACGATCCCTAATACATCGAGTCATACGTGGACATACGTAGGTGGGCCTTGTGACGAGCGCCAGTGAATTCGTCAGCAAACCCGAAAATTCGTCCGTGCCCGAGGGCTTGGAACGACCTCTTTACGAAAACGAGAAAGAGAGAGAGAAAAAAAAGGTATAACAAGAAAAAAAAAGCGAAGGGGAAAAGGAACGGACCAGTATAGGAATCGTAACGGCGACAAATGATCGCCCATCCCACGCCTCTAGGTAACACGTTCCAAAAATCTGAAGGCTGTCAATGGACTTATGGTAACGTCAATAGCACCGTTAAAGATCAAGAATTCCAGTATAATCATCGTACTGGTAGGTATGGTATGCGTATATATAATATATATCAATATGAATATAGGTATTATAATATCTCCAGGTAATTCTGAAAATTCGTCCAACGTCCGGTATAACGGGCATTATTATTTCTTTTAATTTTCTCACCGATGATTAATCACTGTTGAAATATTATGCCGGCACCGCGACACCTTGGAATCGCAGAAGAAATTCCGTTTCCACGCACAATATGCACCCGTTTATTATATCTCTATGTATACGTAGTAGTATCACTGTTATCACTAGGGCGTATCAATTCGATCTTGATAAACCATATATATATACATATACATATATTTATTTCCTCGTCACTGACAGTCAATATATAAATGAATAATTTTCACTATTTTACTCGATACGTTATTAATGACAATTTCTTATCATAACGAAACACTTGTTATTATTTTATATCTTATTTCTTATCTCTCATTTCTGGGAAATCCTCTCGTATTCGACGTGGACGCATCAAGACGCATCCACCGCGACGATCAGCGTACTGGCCCGCACCCCGCTCGAGTCAACTCCGTTTCGCAATGTAGGGGTTGTTGGGACCGAGGGTGGTGCGAGTCTTGCGGCTGCGCGGTTTCAAGTCTCTTCAACCCATTACGCTCTCTCGCCCCCTCCCCCTCCCACACTCCTTTCCCCCCTCCTCTTACCGTGACATATCATAGTATCACTTTATGTCTCCAGTAACGTTTTATTAACCAGAAATCAAGTGTTCCAACCCACTCGCCACCCTTTAGTCCTCGTGTCAAGACACACTTGCCTCTAACCCACCCCCCCCACTTTCTCACCCTTCATTCGTCTCCCACCCTTGCACACAAAGCGTAGCTTCGTATTGAAATCGACTCGCCCTACGAGGATCTTGACAAATTACACGAAGTAACTTACCCTCTGAACTGATCAGACGACTGGAACGTCTTTCATCGGCGAGAAATGGTCCGCTATTCGACAAAATTCTTTCCTTCATTCTTTTTCGAGATTATGGATTCTTCCCGTGGAAACGGGATGATTCGTTTTTCTGTTTTTCTGTTTTTTCTCTTTTTTTTTTCTCGGCACTTTTATTATCTGTTATCGAGGGACACGTGCATTGAAAGGCACGAAATTTTACACGGATTTCAATGCATTTGCTAATTGTACTGGACTGTACTGACAGGGATTGAATAATCAATTTTGAAATTGCATCGTTTAATGATACATTTAAATGAAGTTTGACTTCATTGCGAGATAGTGCACCTTTTAGGTTATGTCAATTTAAAATGCTTTTCGTTTAATATCCAATGCACGAACCGCGCGGTGAATTAGGTACGATTCAATGCCGTCGAGAAATTATATGATTTTATTGACGCCCCTGATTCTCTGCGGTCTGCGTGAAAGGAGATCGATTTCTTCTCTGTGTCCCCAAGCTGTAGATTCAACCTTTCTTCGGGTGCGGCTTTAAGTATTTACGACATAAATATTTTAATTCCTCGGAGAAAAGTCACCGCGTTACTTTCGTGTTGCTGTCTGCCGACCTTAACAACTTTATATAGTTATATACCCGGCGGGCCGCACTTTCCACAAGTCGAATTGAAGAAAGCCAAACCAGAGAGGATACTCGAGAACGTTTTGAAAAAGTCTTTACTCTCGGAGATCAAAGTTCCCTGTATAAATATACAGAATACATTTTAATCTAGATGTAATCTGCCCGCATCCACGTATTACTGCTATATGAACAGCCAGTATCCGCAATGAATTCGCACGTATCATATACGTACAGCGCACAAAGCCATGTATGATACACTGGTGAATTTTGAAAATAAATGGAAAATTTGTATTCGTGCAAATTATTACGTGAAATCCAATCATTTGTCGAACCTCTGTATTTACGCGAATATATTGACTGCAAGTAATTATTGAAAAATGATTTTTTTTAATCACTTCCAACTCCTGTTAGCAAAGTATCCAAAGAAGGCAACCGGGTCACCCGTTAGTTTCAGTATTTATTCAAAATTGCAATCCTCAACCACAGACTCGTCAGTTATTTAACAAGTCGGTTTTTAACTCCGTATCGCTCCTGTGACGTCGTGATGATAAAAGATAAGTATATTTTTCAATAATATATATTCATTTTCAAACAAGACTTGATACAACGTATCCATAAAGTAGAACATTCTGAATTTCATTTTCTCTGGTTATGAGTCCAATACGCTATTAGCTAGGATCAAACGAATAGTCATGTCATCTATATGTCGGTATATCGGCAGACCGCGATATTCAAAAGCAAATACATACATGAGAATTTAACCATCGACAAAGCAGCATTTGATGAGCCGAATAATTTCACAGAGCATATTTAATGTGTAAAATTCAACTGTTTCGCAATTAACGAAGAAATATTACTATATTTGTATATTAAATATTCGATATCGCGATACGCATCAAGTGGGTACCTGTCTTGCAATAATTTAACGAGATAACCCCCATCATGTCCAACTATCATTATGACCTGCCAATTTGGTTATTCCAAACCGATAATACCAACGTATCAAGGTAATTAAGCATAAGAGGACACGTGTAATAAAATTTCAAATTTCTACATCCGTCACAGAAGTAATCTTAACACTGCACCTGGGGACTGGTTGTATTTCCGAAATGGCG
Source organism: Pachycephus smyrnensis (assembly GCA_030142225.1). Taxonomy (NCBI): domain Eukaryota; kingdom Metazoa; phylum Arthropoda; class Insecta; order Hymenoptera; family Cephidae; genus Pachycephus; species Pachycephus smyrnensis. Next base: position 23,911 of record JARQST010000045.1, on the reverse strand, counting down.
TGGGGATTACGGTGAAAATATTTATAAGTTACATTAAGTTTACATTTGGTACAGCGGAGATCTGGATTATTCGACAATCCTACCGACACTTTCTTTCGTGGCTCGATCCACGAATGTTATTTTAATAATAAATTGCATTCAGTATTAAAGCGTGCTGTAGACAGACATTCCGCTAGAGCGCTCTAAAAGACGCAAACAAAACCGTACAATTCTTCAGTATTAAAAGTAACTCTTGAATTTTCATGAATATCTTAAAAATGATTTTTTCAATTACAAAATTTTCACGTTTACATCGTATCTCGTAATCGATGATTTTTGTATATCTCTATCGATCGATAAATCATACTCTCTGCTCTCTTGGAAAGAGTAGCTTTACTAGTAGATTATTACTTTACCGACGGTCCATCCTTGCGGAAGTCATCGATCGAACACGAAAGTCAACACTAGTAACAAGAAGCTTACTGTCACGCTGATTAAAGCCGCATTTATCATTTACTACAAATAAATTGATTAATTACCATTAAAAACCGGTTATATTGTCCGAATAAAATTGTTCACTTTATTATTAATAATTCTATCAATGACTCGCCATTAATTATAAGTTTCGAAGCGCTTCTCTTTTTCTTTTTGGGTTTCAAGCATCAAGGTATTATATCAAGAAAAGTTGAGGAATCCAATATGGCGCGATCTCTGTGTTGATGAAGGAAACTGTTCTCCAGGTTACTCCAGGTTACAGCTTACATACGTCAGGCGTCTAACGGGTGTACCGTATGTTGGTAAAATTTTATGCTGTTTATATATGTCCTCTGGTTCGTTGCACCATACAATGGATTTTGCTTCCAGTTTAGATTTGCAATACCGTAAAACGCGTGGATGCGTTTAAAGTTTAAAAATTTTAATTGCTTCGATCGAAGTAAACAAGTTTGGCACATATTAATTGTTGATAAAACGATAAGGATGATAACAACGATACCCAAAAACCGATAAACCGATGATTTCATAGTTTGATAGTGAGTTCGATAACCGGTACGATAAAAAGTCAAAAAGTAAGATATATATCGTAACTACATCATTCGAATATTCTCAACAGTGATAGTGTCATCAGATTTTCAATTTCTGGCAGTCATGGGTCTTTGTTTGAGTAGAAAAAATACTCTTGGCATCACGACGTATGTATTTTTTTTAATATTATAAATATACGCGGTCTCAGTTCTTCGAATATGTCACGTAATTTCGTCGATTAATCATTTTGCCTTTTTTCAGTCATGATCAATGTATCGAATCACTCGTTTGATTACTTTAATCACATTATTCTAACCCCTAAAAGCAATTGTCTTTCGATTGCACGTTTCCTTCGGATCGATTGCAAACGTATTACTGTGATTTATTTCTATTACAGCGTTGATGAGGCTACTCTTTCTCTCTCTTTCGGTTTTGGTCGATTTGCATTAATAATTTGCTGACGTATATTATTGCGTAAATTATTTTCACTGTAATAAACCGTGCAGCGCCGTAGTCATTGAGTGCGGACAAAAGCGTGCAATATGAATCACGTTAATTGTTAAAGCATCGAGAAAAACTGTGTACGTAAATGACAGGTGCAAATAGCAACAGAGATAACGCATTTAGAAATGTACACCAGGAAGGGTTAGGTAATTACAGCATGAATAGAATAACAAACACCGTTATATAATCATTATGAAGTACGGCAGTGAAGCATGTATGGTCGCTTTTATGCGAAAACTGGGACAGCGACACCGCCAAATAATTCACAAGCGTTGCTCGCATTGTAACTGTACGAAATAAATGGTACAAGTGATTTGAAAATTAATGCGTCAACTTTAATTAACGAATAAAATTGTCAGTTTAACAATGCGTCGAGTCGGTGGACTATAAATAATTGTTCCGACAAAAATATTCTTTATTAACAAGACGCGAATTGAGCAAATTTTTCAATGGAAAATTTACGGAGTAACTCAAAATTAATATTTATCCGCAAAAATGTAGGGCTGCATTAGATTGATCAGGTTTTCAAAAATCTTTTACGTTTGCGAATCAATAATATCCTTGAACTATTGGATCGTTGTCCATCGGCGCGACTTTCTCAGTTGACTGTTTTGTATAACCATCGTCATGGAAACTCCTGTGCCGCCCCGTTCGAATACAATACAAATTCGTTGAACCACAACTTGCCTTCGACATTACTGATATCCACAGCGCAGAGGCAAGTAAGATATTTTGTTGCGTGATAGTATAAGTAGAGCAAACGTAACTAAGGAGTAATCGTGACTTTGAGTGCATCTGTCATGATTGTAATATCATAATAACGTAATAATAAATCATTGGCAAGTAATGGCAAGTAAAAAAGTATTGGCAAGTAATAGCAGCACTGCTCAATGTGAACAAGCACGTTACAGATAACAGTGCTCATGGTTTCTTTTGTTGTAAATATTAAAAATACAGAATTTTAATATGCGATTTTATCCTGCTATAGTGTACTTTGATTTATTTTAAGTTTACAAACATTCTAGTCTATTCGAAAGCAACGTCAGATTTATACCTGGAAAACTGTATGTGAAATTTATCGATTATTTTACTTGTATTTTGAAATCCGGTTCTTTTTCATGCTCTATATATGTGTGTCATTATTTTATAGCAATAACACAGTCAACAACAAAAGTTCAGTGATGCCTATCGATTTCTACTATTTGCCGCCAAGTGCACCATGTCGAGCAGTGATGCTGTTGGCCAAGGCTATTGGCGTTCATTTGAATTTAAAAACAGTTGACGTATTGAAGGGTGAGCAAATGTCACCAGAATATTTGAAGGTAATTTTCCAAATTTCCTATCGGTCACGATGCAAACAAGAAATTGCAAAAAATAATGTTTCAATCGTTACCTCACATTAATATTGTTTATCGTTTCGTTCAGTTAAATCCTCAACATACAATACCAACGCTTAATGACAATGGTTTCGTTTTATGGGAAAGGTAAATAAACTTTATTTACTATAGTAGATAAAATAAAGCTCGCTTCCATTTAAAAGTGAAGAATGTTATTTTTTCTTTACTATTTTTAGCCGAAGCATTTTGGGATATCTCGTGGACAAATATGCCAAGGATGATTCGTTATATCCAAAAGATCCACGCGCACGCGCAATCGTAGATCAACGATTGTACTTCGACATTGGAACTCTATACGACAGCCTCTTGAAATGCTATGTACGTCGCAAAAATTTTTATCAGCGAATCAGTAAACGTGTGACAGGAAATTGGCATTTTTCTGACTCATCGCAAAAAAAAATGAAAAGTCATCCTAATGTTCGCTCTGTCACCTTTGTTCACAGTTTTCGGTTGTATTCGGCAAAACTAAAGTCGTCGAAGAAGAAAATGTGAAGGCTTTAGAGACATCCTTCGAGACCCTCGACGTGCTTCTGGGCGGCAGACGGTTCGCCGCCTCTGACAATTTGACGATCGCTGACTTCAGCCTCGTAGCAACTGTCAGCACAGCGGAAGTTAGTGCATTACGAGTTTATATTACCGAGTGACGTAAAGGAACACCGTCAGAGAAGGCAGTGACAGAGAGATTTCAAAGCGAATCGTATCAAAATTGTGATCGAAACAAATTTTTTGCTTTGCCACTTGCCATTTGCTTTTTCCTTTCTATTCGCCAGAATACGTCTCTGCTGGATATTTTGCGAAATAATTTTACGTCAGGCGTGGCGTGACGCGTGAGCTTAACGTTTTGGTTGGATGAAAAAGTTTTTGCATGACGATTACGTTGGAGAGGGGGAATAGTAAAGCTTTACTTTGAATTTCAGAGTTTTGGT
>JARQST010000045.1:794-12913 GCA_030142225.1 Pachycephus smyrnensis | reverse complement strand
TGCCCAAAAAATTCATCGATGCATATTCAATGGTAAAAGTAATGCCACAGTCGGGTTTGTCCAAGTGTTAAAAGAATTGAGGGTAACGCTGATACGTTTTTAGGTGATTTTATTAACGCTGGCAAAACTCCATCATCAATTTTCTCATACAGATACCGTAGCGGCAAGTTAGTGGTTCAAGGTTGCGAAATTTTTGCCAATCATCATCAACGAAGCTTCTAGGTACCAGTGGTAGTCATCCTAGTCGACTGTACTGTATTATTATTATAATTATATAGTAGGCATTTACAGCAGCTATCACGTGATATCGCGCGGATGTTATATAGTTATACACTGTGTTACGTCACGTTCCCATTCGTGTTTAACGTTTAATTTTGCATCAAGTGGCATCGTTAGGTATCACTATTGTCAGAAAAGAGACTTGAAGTATTTCATTTAACTCGTCGGTACGTTTCTTCGACATTCCTTTCAATCTGCACCATTTCCAAGAACTCTCGAAGTATCGTCCTCTTCATAAAACCATGACAACGCCTTTGGTTATCAAGTTCTCAGTTATCATAAGCCAATAACATATTTCGGCTCGTGTTAAATTAACAGTCCGATGATACGAAAAATAAAAGATAAGTAAAACCGATAACTGATAGTATTGCATAATCTTACGCAATTTAAAGAAATACACTCAATGTTTCTAAGTGCTTAATGATCGTCACTGACGAGATAACACGACGGTTTTATCATGATAACGCTGTCTTTCTATATTTTACAATGATATGTGGAAATATTATGCCATTTATATATATATATCGAATTTAATTTATTTGTAGGAATAAAATGACCTGATTGATCACCACGGTTCTCACAAGGCAATTGAACCTCGTCAACGTAATGATCGAGGAAAAGTTTGTGGTACCGTTGTCATGGTTACCTTATCCATATCGAATATCGGTATCATAATACAACAACAGACTTGTGCCTCGCAATAAAACGTAATATTGTGGACACAGGGTTAACGTTACTTCTTCAAGGCTTTTGCATTAGACGCGGTATGAAGTGTTCTCGTTCTTCCGTGACAGGATTCCGCAATTCAAGGCAGACCTTCGTGCGATTCAAGGCTGCCGACTTGCAGGAACGCTTTCACCAAACAGACACGGCAGCCTGCCATTGGTGCCTTCCATAATGACTTTTTGTTCAGTGGGACAAAAATAGTTACAGCATCCCAAGTGGATATGCTAGAGTCCAACACCGTAAAGAACGCTATACCATTGTTTGCTATATTCATTCTTATAATACATAACACTATATACAAGAGACTGTTACTTTTTGTAACAGCGATAGACTCCGTGAAAATTGATTATGAAAATACAAAATTTACATTTATACCTTTATTTTACATTGTCGCTTAAAAGAAGGAAGACCCTTGCTTTAGTTTGTTTATAAAATTTGGAATTTTCTTATTTTTCATTACTGCCCGTACGTATTTGATATCTCGGATTGTTATGTATTCTATGGTACATTGAACTTGAGAAAAATTTTACTGCTTGGTAACATTAAAGTATTTTAATCTCACGTTCTTACTACACGTAGCGCAATATGTGGATGATAGTGAGAAAATGCCGGATGCGTGGGTTGAGAAAGCAGGTTGAGCACCCATGTTGCGTCAATCTTTTCTGTGTATCCAATCGAGTGGCAGCACTGCTGTTGCGTTTATAAAGGCTCAGAAAACGAACTCCGTTAGACAGTCGACGATACTCTTGGTGAATATCCAGTGGGATCATAGAGTCAGTGTTATACAATTTGAAAAGCAAATAACCGGTACGTTTTAAATTTTCGACGAGCCAGTTTATTTAAGATATTCACATACAGATTACCGGTGTTCCGTTTTGAAGGGTTTTTTTTTCGGACGAATCCGCTGAATTTTATGTCTCGCGTGAAATCCCATTGGGAAGCGTGGACTTTTACGAAGTATAATTCGCCGATAAAACAGAGCAATTTCCGAGAGTCTCTAAAAATACGAAAGAAATACATAAGAGAAAAAATATCGAGTTTCTCTCGAATCAAAAATACGTTCATAATACAATTGAAGTGACACAGTGAAATGGCTGTATCGTATAGTTCAGTGAAGATAATAAAAATTATATAATCCTTTAAAGATTAAAGAAAAAAAAAGCAAGTTTTGATAACGACGAGTTACGCAACACTTTTATAACAGCTTCCAACTACGTCGAGACTCTAGAAAAATTATTTTCATTGTGGTTCTCGCGTTTCCTGTTACGATACACTGGCATGATCGTTTCCTGTAGTACAACGACTCGACGTAACTTTCAAGTTTTTCAAAGTTAAAACTTCCAATCGAAACTGTCGCGCGTTATACTTCAGTAAAGTTCGACTTGTACACGTTCGTTCTGTCATTGTTGCAGATTTCAAAAATGCCCATCGACCTTTACCATGTACCCGGAAGTGCACCATGTCGTGCTGTCAGATTGGTGGCTGCTGCCCTCGGGGTCGATTTGAACCTGAAGTTAGTGGATTTGATGAGCGGCGAGCACCTAAAGCCTGAATTCATCAAGGTACACACTTGACGTGAAACTCAAAGGAAGACTGAGGAAAAGGGTCAGACCTTTTCGCTTTACGTTCCCCTTTCAATAAGGGGTAATGAGTTTCGTAATCATGTCTCTGCTGTGTTTAAAAAAAAAAGGGAAAACAAATAAATAAAGCTGAGGTTATTTCTCTGCTCCTAGATGAACCCGCAGCACACAGTCCCTACGATGGATGACAATGGCTTTTATCTTTCGGAAAGGTAAGATCATTGACTGTGTCAGGCCACGTAGTGTATATATATAGAGTCATGGTATTCCTTTTCAACTTTTATATATCCTGTGTATACATATATATATTTATTTTCTACGTCAAGAATACCAAATATATATCATAGTACATCAAGACAAAGGATTATTGCACTTTTTCGTTCAGTCTTTGAGAATACGTTGACAGAATACGAGATACGGTTTTGGTACATTGGACGAATATAAAGTAGAGATATATTGAAAATCTATCTGTTAATGACTTAATCAAATATTGACATTATTGATAGGGTATAGTGTTTCAAGTAATTAACGTCACAAGCGTTCATTTATCGAAAATCCTTGATGCGTGCACGATTTATCAATATACCGCATTGAATCGTAACATTGGATTTTCATCTAGATTAATATAATTTTCTCGAATATTACGGAAATTACGTTACGTCATAGTATGGATATTTCAAATGTACGTGTTCTACACAGCCGAGCGATTTTGAGTTATTTGGCCGACCAATATGGCAAGGATGACTCGCTCTATCCAAAGGACCCTAAGAAGCGTGCACTCGTAAATCAAAAGCTGTACTTTGATATCGGCACCCTGTACCAGGCCTTCAGCGATGCTTATGTAAGTACAAAAGACACTGTACAATAAATACATTGACGGAATATTAATTATTAACGTGTTTGCTTCTAATGGATAATATATTTCTGTAAATAAGATAGGGCGATATTGAATTTTTAAGATATATATTTTTCACAGTATCCCACGATATTCGCTGGTGCACCTAAGGATCCTGCTCTGATTGAAAAGCTCGACAAAGCTTTGGAATTCCTGGAGAAATTTTTGGAAGGCCAAAATTATGTTGCTTTGAACCAAATAACTGTTGCTGATCTTGCGCTGGTTGTCACCGTTTCAAATTTGGACGTAAGGATAATATAAGTTTGATGAAGAATCTATCAGACTGTTTTAATATCAGTGGATAACGAATGAACGAGATGCTATATTAATCAACAATTAATTGCAGATCGTCAATCACGACTACAGCAAATTCAAAAATGTCAACCGTTGGTTCGCCAAGGTAAAGGCTGAGGCTCCAAAATACGATGAGACCAATGGCGAAGGCATAAAAGCATTCAAAGCACTTATCGAGACCCTTTCCAAGAAGTGAAGAGACCTTCCTTATTTTTTATCGACGCGAGAAAAACAATTTTTAATTAAATTTTATACGTTATATAAAAAAAATTACAGTTTATCTTTAAGACTATCGTTCACGCACAATTGAATTGTTTGGAAGTCTCGTGACCACGTTGTTTGTAAATTCTGTCATTAGTTTTATCAAGACCTGTTGTGTTATGGTGCTACTGTGATTTCCATTTCAGTTTTCCCTTTGCGATTAAGTTATATTACATCTTTTGAATACTAACTGTTCAACTTACATGTTGAATAAATTATCGAGTCATATAATATCATAAGATTGTAATGTCTATACATACAATAAACGAGAATCGTCCAGGGAATCAATACTCCATTTTGGTTACTCTCTCTCTCTCTATATATATATATAAACACATATATATATCTATCTATCTATGTTAGAGGAAATTCATGTGTTTATTGATCGAGAGAGCCACATGCTCGTATGAAGGACTTTGCACATAATAGCTGTTGGCATCCGGTTGCTATGGAATTTATAGTGTGAATTGGGTGTATGTAATTGGTGGCAGGTATTTTATCATTTCTATTGCAATTGACCTTCAATCGACAATGTTTACAAACCATAAGTTTCCACATAATAATTGTGATGTACGAAAATGCATTCATTGTCGAATTCAAAATTTGGATAAAACTGATATAAATATAAAGTGGTCGCATAACGAAATCCACAACACGGTATACGAAAATACCAGTGATTAAAAGATGGTCTGTATTAATTAAAAATAAATTTATGTATACGCCTTCCTGTAATTAAATTCGTAATCGTAAACACACACGATTACTATTGTTCGTATGGATAAAAGTTATTTCCATGGTTCGATGCAATGCACGCCCACGAGTTATGCTATTAGCATTCAATGCACTTTGCTCATATCATTAATGCGTGAAAACATCTCGTAAATAGGTACATTGTGTACGCTGTTAATACATCGTGTATAAACATAATAGCATAATCTGGTTTATCAATGATTGCTCGTATAGCACGTAGCGTACGATTTTCATTTGAATATTAAATAAATCAATCAATATCTTCCCTGATCATTTTTCAATCATAATCAACCCATATCAACGTTATACTATTTATTTTCTATATAAAGAAAATTCCACCATTCGATGATTCAATTATAAATCTCAAGTCTCACGTCACGGCGTGATTCTTGGTCTTTTCGATAAGTAGAATAAGCTGAAAGAAATGGTCTTTTTGAATTTCTTGGAAAATATGTAGATCCTAATGATTATGTAGCTGGAAAAGACGGGATTGCAGATCTTACTCTCTTGGCTACCCTGTCTACTTACAAGGTAATATTCGATGCGCGTAGTGTACCTCTTTGCCAAGTATTCTTCGCGAACTTATCTCGTTACAGTTTACCGTATTTGTTTTCTAGGTAGTGAATCACGAAATTTCCAAGTATCCGAACGTGTTTCTCTCAGCTCGATAGAACGAGGAAGGAGGCGGCAGTGTATACGAGATGGCAAAAGTTATTGGATGCATGGAATTAAAAAGAACATAAATTATATAAAGGGAAAGCACAAAACTCTCTTTGCCAATATATAATACACCGAATGTGATATTGATTGTGAAAAATTAAAAAAAAATCAATTCCTTCAATTTATTTTCATCGTTGCCAAATTCCTATCTATCTATATCTATTATTTGTATCTAACAAATCTATTGTCTTCAGCGTGAATATATTGATTTCCAATTTTTATTACGTACTTTGTCAATAACAATAGTGTACAAGACAATGCTGTATGTGTCCAGTAAAATCGATTACACCTTCTATCATATATCTACGTTGTACCTCGCATATGCTGTATATCCTTGAAATAAAAGTATTGACCAGGAAACCGTTTCTACGTTCAGTACATCTGTGGTTGCCTTAGGCGAAACGTAAACGTTCGCCACTATAGAATTTCAGTTATATTGCGCTTTTTCAAAAAGCAGTAATAGAACACCGCGATACTTTGATACGCCGAATAAACAGTTTATGTTTATTTTGTTTACGAGGAAAAGTGCTGCAAGCCGTAAGTATTTTTGTAGATCGGTAGAGAAACCAGTGCAATACTTGCTTTGAGGCATTCCCTAAGTAAACAGTATCGATATGAGATATTTGATTATTGAAAAATATTTACCTTCACGTATGTTTATTCTAATACATAAATAAAAGGCATCGTATTCACATATGTATATTAACACTGTACTATCGTCGATTGTCGTCACTTTACGTATTACAATAATTTCCACCAAATCATCATACGCAATGATCAACTGGTCCGTGGCAGATTTCATGATGGTGTAAAAAAAATATGAATATTACAGAAAATCATCAAAACTTTTAAACTTGTATCACTATATATTATTGTCCATTACTGACTATCGATTCGTCATGATATTGACACGACGTGCTGCATTACGTCAATCATTCATTTATTTCTCATTTCGTATCAATCGATATGACAAGCGTGACCTGTTTCTCCTGTGGACAGTTCAAACACGATTCCCTCTTTTGCTCGTAATAAATTGCGTATAGCAAAGGCCATTTCTTGTTTTTTTATTTTCCTTTTCATAAAGCCAAGGGACGTTGGCCGAAAGGAAGGAGGAAAAATTCTTTCGAAATTCTTGGAACGACGAGGATCCACAAAGGGGAAAGCGGCTTCTCATTTTTAGTTGTATATTTTCTTCAAACGAGAACTTGCTTTTCAGTTCTTTGATTATTCTTCCTTCCGCACGAGAAACGGCCAACTGACTTCTCTTATATCTACTACGAAAGATATAATGAAAGTCCAGAGTACGCGAATGCACTTCGCGAAAGCGAGAATTACAAAGTTAAGTATTTTTCAGAATCATGATCCTGGATTTTTATTACGCGCCCATGAGCCCGCCTTGCCGTGCCGTTATGCTGACTGCTGAAGCTATTGGAGTGACCTTGAATTTTAAAAATATTAATATCATGGACGGGGAACATCTTAATCCGGAATACGAGCAAGTATGATGAAGCATGATGAAGATACGAGTTAACAATTTTCATTGAATCATCAGCTTAACTTATATCAGTTATATAACGTGTCAGGAAATTCCGATAAATTCTTTACTGAATCAGTGGCTTGAATGCATTGTCAAAGAGTAAATATAATTTTGTAATATTTCAGATAAATCCACAAAAAACCGTTCCGTGTTTGGTGGACGGCGATTTGACACTGACAGAAAGGTAAGGGTTGGTTTGGCTTTAAATAATTTGATTCATTGATTATGCAACTGTAGAACTCTACTGACATTTTTTATGAAGTTGACAATATCTTTTTGATATGACTATCTGCGTTAAGATTGCACCATTTTGGTGTCTGATGCATTATCAGTTGACGCAATAATAAATGATTATGCATATAACATCCTGATTGTATATACTTGCAATTCTAGTCGTGCTATAATGGCATATTTAGTGGACCAATACGGAAAAAATGCCAGACTGTATCCAAAAATGGCAAACAGTCGTGCGTTAGTCAATCAAAGACTGTATTTTGATATTGGTACGTTTTACACAGCAATGAAATCTTGTTACGTGAGTATCGTTTAATTAATGTAATTAGTTAAATATGGTAAATGGAATTTTCGAATAATTTCAAATCGCTTATTTCAGTATCCCGTGTTACTTGGAAAAACGAAAACGTACCAGCCTGAGCATTACGAGAATTTGAGAAAGGCTTTTGAAATTTTGGATAAATTTCTCGAGGGTCAGGATTACGTAGCAGGACGTAGCTTAACGATAGCTGATCTTTCTTTAGTAGCGTCCGTTACCAGTGCCGAGGTAAATAAAAGAAGCAAGAATAATTTTGCAAAAATATTCGTATACCAACTTGCAAACTATCTTTCACTCGCCAACTTATTTTTACTCGAAAGCACGCTAATTCGCCGTTCCTTTGACTAACTTTGTTTTGCGTCCCGAGTACCTACTTATAAAGCTTCTTTAATCAGATGAAGTAACGCATTAATGACGCAGGCCAGCTTCCATTTTCAACTTTGCTTTCAATATCATAAGCAGCTTTACCGGTTACCAAATGTACATTTTTCTATTTTACTAGCGGCATACAATTTTCTATGGATTTGTCAATGATCAAGTTGGTATTAAAATTGGATTTCATATTTTCAGGCTTTTGGTTTTGATTTTAAAAAATTCAAAAACGTCACACGATGGTTGAAGAAGGTGAAGACCTCGGCTCCTGGATACCGCAAGGCTAATGGCGAAGGTGCTGAATTATTGAAGAAGCGAATGGAAGAAATAATAAATGGAGAATAAAATAATTCACAATTATTAATTTATGTATCACGCAAATCGATGGTTCGGATCTGTCTGAAATCATTGAATTATATAATACGATTCTGATTAAAATTGTATTATGTATTAAATAAACACAGAAAGACATCTGTTAATAATCTGACGTTTTTCCAATATTACTCGCGGCTCGTCTAGGAATTTCAATATTTTAATGAATTAATAAAGAATGAAATTCCTGCGAATAGATTTAATTTCAAGGCATCGCGGGATCTCGTCTAAATAGTGCAAAACTGAAATCTTTCCCTCTTATCTCTGAGTGAAACTAACCGAACTTCATCGTCCTAATAAAGGAATGAAGAACTTGGAGGAAACTTCGTAATTTTCGAAACTTTTCAAACTTTACTGAAAACGTTATGCATTTATATTCATTAATACAGGGCGTGTGCGGAATTCGGATATGACGTTTTGACGACACTCAGTATACAATGAAAATTAATTAATAATAATATTGCACGTAATGCATTTCTTTTACTCAGTAGATCAACACTGAGTAATTGCCTAACAGCTCTCTTATTTCAATAAAATATTTCACTGCATTAAATCTTTCTACAAATTGACCAGTTTCCCGGTAGAAGAGGGATGGAAGGAGGGAGTAAAGGGAGAAAGCAGTGACGATAGAAAGAGGACGAAGCAAAGAGATTAAAGATTGTCGATAACTAATGTAAGACTCGTGACATAATCGACAATCGTCATGAAATTCATGAAACTTTCATAATATATTACACTGTTATGCAAAATATATTTATTTTTAGTATTAGCATTATCAGTGTAATAGCAGATCGACCTCTGACATCATTACCAATTATATACGTCTTTCTTATCCTCATTATAAGTCCATTACGAAATCAGTAGCACAGAAAAGAAATACTTCCTTTCAAATACTCCACTGCATTACAATGCATTACAATAAACTAAAAATTAAGTATCCCCAAGCAAGAAAACCATCTTTAATTAATCACCCTTATGTAACATAAAAAAGAAGTTCATTACTATTAACCTGGAATACAAAAATATATACCCGATTAAATAATCTCAATAAAATACAAAACTTAAAATTATTACACAGTAATCATAATTGAGGTATTGGAAATGTCGGCTGGTAGTAATCATAATCAAGTAAACGTCGGAACTCACGACAATCGATCCCATCACGTCCAAACAGCCTTAAATAAACAATCATTCATCAAGATTATCAAATTAGTACCGATAAAGCTACTCGTACCATATGAATATCGAATACACAAGAGAATTCAGTACTTCAGTCTTCAATCCCGAAATGGACCAAACGGTGAGTATACAATATATATATATTTCATGTATAAATTAATACTCAAAACTACGACTAAAATATAACTTCAAAGTTCTAACATCGACCATATACACTAAGGACAAATATGTTATTAACAATCAAAATTGATAATTGCTAATATAAATTCCATCCGCCTTGCCAATTAGCATTTTGACTTACAATAAAGACCAGCAGCCACAAGGAAACCTACTCAGGCCCGTATCCCATCATAAGCAAGCTACTGTAACTCAATTAACATTCAACTAATCTGATTTCTATTAAAGGGTTTCGCGTGCGGTCCACTTGCCAAACTCGTTTCCTTTGTAACTAAATGCATTTAACTGCGACACGTGCGTGTACATTCTATCGATTTCACGTTGCCCACCTCAATTGTATAACCAAGAGATTCCACGTGAATCATGCCCGAAGTTACATAATCCATTTGATGTGGAAACATACACATAAATGCTTTATTCTGATTAAAAAGCGTCGCAGATCTTCACCTTAAGCCCCTAAAACGTATTTAAATCGTTACCTAACGATTTAAGGGTTACGTCGCTAGGTAATCCTTCAAGCTGACGTAACATTTATTAGCATTTATATATGTAATAATGAATAACTCGGATTCACGTATTATCATTCAAATTTCTCTCTCTTTCCGTATCCCTCTCATTTATACCCTTGATGTTTTCAACGAGAAAATTAATTCAAGAATATTAAAATAAACGGGGACAAAAGAAATAGGAAGATAACGAAAAGGGATTGCACGTGCGTTAATGTATCTAAAGCTATCGTGCGATGGGTCGAACGTTTATTTCGATATTGAAATGTTATTGGAAAATTAGTATCTTCTCTTTTTATTTTGTTTTTATTTTTGTTTTTAACAAGTAAAAGCACTACGTCATCCGCAAAACCATTTCTACTACTCTTCGCATCTGCTGTTCGTACTTCGCATTCTTATCCTTTATATGCAGCATTGTGCTTATATATATATATACACATATATATACATATATACGCGCCAGAATCGCGGTTCGCCCAAGCATAGTAAAACGAAACGATTCGAACACAGGCTGCAATAACGCAAAGATCCAAGTAAATGACACGTGAAAACATTTGCGTTTCAGGCAAGATGACCATTGACCTGTACCACGTTCTCTCCAGTCCTCCCGTAAGGGCAGTTCGCCTCGTTGCTGCTGCTATGGGTGTTCCCCTCAACCGGAAGCTCGTCAACTTGGCAGCTAGAGAACAGCTCAAGCCAGAATTCCTCGAGAAAAATATCCAACACAGTGTATCCACACTTGACGACAATGGCTTCTACCTGTAAGAGAGGTTAGTATACTTACTATATAAAAATTAAAGAAATGGTTATCAGGAAGTTTTATCGGAAAATAAATATCAACAAAATTGTCATTTTATAGTCGCGCCATCGCTGGATACCTCGTTGACAAATATGCCAAGAACGATGTTTTGTACCTAAAAGAGACCAAAGCACGTACCTTAGTGAATTAGCGTCTCTTTTTTGACGCCACAACTCCGTATCAGCGTTTGGCTGATTATTACGTAAGTTTGTGATTGATGAAAAAAATATTGTCATCGATCACTGGATATTTCTTTTCTTCTGATCTATAGCTTTGAACGGTCGTGCTTTTGATTTTTAGTATCCGGTCATCTTTGCTGGAGGTTCCTTTGATCCTGCTGGTTTGACTAAGATCCACGAAGCTTTCGGATGGCTGGATAATTCCATTGAAGGCCAGGAATTTGTTGCTGGCAACAGTCTGACCATTGCTGATCTTGCTTTGGTTGCTATGGTTTCCACCTGTGAGGTTTTCGATTATGACTTGTCCAAGTACAAGAACGTTGTACGATGGTACAACAACCTGAAGAAGACTGTGCAACAGTACAAAGAAGCGAAGGATGATGGTGTCGAGGCATTCCGTGAGAGTGCGGCGCCATTTTTGAAGAAGCGAATAGAGGAAGGTGGAAAAAAATTGTGAATCTTCATTTCACTCTTCTGCTGTGTTGTGTACAATGACTTTTGCTTGCTAAGAATGATATAATATACAGAAATCGTAATTGTAATACTCAAGTATACGTTTATCAATTAAACCGTTTCTTTTTTTAATTACTAATCATATAAATCATCCTCGGCAACGAAGTTACGCAACAGTGTGAAGTATGACATTGCTGTTGTCATCACCTTCAATAACGAATTGGATATTGTGATCAATTACAATAGTGTATCCAGACAGCACATAAATCCTAAAGTCATCATTAAGATGGCTAAGAGACAACCTCCGTCTTGATGTCGACTTTTGGACGATAGGTGTTGTCTGGGATATATACGTAATATAATTTTCTATTACTATATTAAATATATTTACCGCGGAGAAGGATTCCAGCGATATGATACAAAATTTTCCAGCTGTTAGATAACACGGACGCTGACTTCGCATAATTAATATCTGCAATCCATCTCG
>JARQST010000044.1:783081-917436 GCA_030142225.1 Pachycephus smyrnensis | reverse complement strand
TTTTGAATTTGCCGCATATTTGTCACCTTACTCAAAAATCCCTAGACGCTTCCTGATTTTCAACATGGCCGCGCGACTGACAAAATTTCAATGGAGCCGACCACTGAAATATAGCTATACTGGAACGCGTACGGTATAATTCTGCGGTAACCCGGCTAGCGCGCATCTGTTTCACTCACTTCATGTAGTAGGTTGTCTTTGTCGAATTGAACTGCGCATGTGGTGTAAAAGCCCTGCAAAAATGTAACGCCGTATAGCAGTGCCAGCACTGAAATATAAATACATATAAGAGTATAGTTTGCCAGCTGCCTTGGACGTAATAAAATAGGCATGTCACTATTTTAGGTTATATAGACTTAGTCCTCCCCGTGCGCAGTGCTTTATCACAGCTTAAACTTTTTCAGATACTGTACAGTGTGTGATAGAGACAACCTACTACATCAGCCTGTTTTCCTCACTATCTCTCTCTACGCGGCCCTCACCAATGCTGTACGTGTTCCAGTATACTTGTATTTCAGTGGAGCCGACAGAGAGTGTCGCTTCTGATTCCCTATAGGGATTTTATTCTGTGACCACGCTGTCAATGGTAAACAACAACGACGTATATATATAGACCAAGCATTCGACTTGCTAGATGAAACCACTATTGACAGTTTAAGAAGGGGTATATCTATCCTTGTTTAACATTGACAGCGTGATGTCACTACCGTCGCCTTGACAGTGTCGCAGTAGCGCCAACTGATCAGTACCAATCAACGTGCTAATTTACGAATTCACGCAAGAAAGAAATTAAAAATATGTATTCGTATTAATACCAATTATGGTAAAAACGTGCCGCGATTGTAGTTTTCAGACAGGTCTTGCACCAGAACATGTACCATAATTTTTTGAATCTCCCGCGTGTACTCTGTGACAGCGCATAACTCTTGCGCATGTATTTTGCGCTGGAAAAGGACAGAGATTCCCTTTTGATGGCCTTTGTCGCGCATTTAAACAAGGATAGATATACCCCTTCTTAAACTGTCAATTGTGGCTTCACCTAGCAAGTCGGAATGCTTGGTCTATATACATATATACGTCGTTGGTTTTCTCACGGATGGCCATCTACATTTTCTACATTGTTCATGGAAAAGTAATATTATTATTATTAATGTGTAAATGTCATTTTTATCTTTGATGTTGAGTAGACTTAATCTATTTTACAGGGACTTTGGTATCCACCATTTAAAGGACATATAAACAAAGAAACAAATATTGTTTGGCTTGTAACAATATTGATGTATTACGCTGATGATAAGTGAAAAATTACGACATGAGATTCGATTATAAGAACGTTAATTAACATTCGCGCCTTTGAAAATGGCTTCAGAGGACAATGTTTGTTGGTATCATGGCAAATTATCAAGAGAAAGCGCTGAGAACCTACTTAAAAAAGGTAATGAAACTATCTTTAATTTCTAGGTTATACTTCTTTGTGTTATCTGTCATTCAGATCTCCAAAATGTTTCGTATGACGAGAGCGATATTTATTGCAATTTAATTGCTTGACATGATATGGAAATAAGAAAACAATGTCTTTTGTTTCTATAGAGTCACAGGAAGATGGATTTTTCTTAGTTCGTGAGAGCAGTACGTCATGTGGGGATTATGTATTATCTGTACTTCATGATGGAGAAGTAATTCATTATCAAATTCGTAAACACGGGGAAGATGCTTTCTTTTCCATAGGTACACACCTTATTTTCAATATACTTTTTACTTTTATAATTGGCCCAGTGTCGTTTTCTTTTTATTTAGAATTCATTTATTTTTATAGACATTGTAATGTTTTACTTAACTTTATAAACATAATACATAAAACGTTACAGAGGATGAAACCATAATACATGGCCTTGACACTCTGATAAATCGTTATCAGGAAGAAAAACGCGGTTTGGAAACCAAGTTAAAAATACCATGCAAAGGAGTACCACCACCACATGACACTCGTAGGCATGGACGTACAAATCTTTTACATCGTGCAACAATTCAAGTAATAAACCATAAAATCAATGCTATACACCTATTTATTGATTCAATATAGATTGTTAATAACTGAAAGTGGTGAAATGTCGGCTGGTTCAGTAATACTATTTGATGGAAAGGATTATTGACTACGTTTGTGCAGCCAGGTCAAATGTTAATAACATCTTTCATCACTTGGACTTTCAGCGTAACTACATAATTGTCTCAGAATTGCTAAAATGTGGGTACAGAAGTTTGGAAGCAAAAAACCAATTTGGTCAAACTGCTGTTCATTTAGCAGCTCAAGGTAGTGCTGATGAGATTCTCAAAAAACTGATACAAAATAAAGCCAGCGTGAATTGCCGTGATTCTGCTGGTTACACACCGCTTCATGTAAGTGTTCATGGTATTGCAATAGAGATTTAATGAGAGGTTTTCTTGCACGAGTGTCACAAGAATTAACTCAATTGTAATTTAATAATTTATCGATACTCTTCCACTACATCACTTAATAAGTTTAAACTACCTAATGTTAACATTTTGTGCCCAAATGCCGCTTTACAAAGGAACGAGGTACACTCGATAAAGCTACAATGAACTAGTTTTTGTTTTTTAAATTTTTGTGAACTAATTCCAAGTTTGGCTTTTCAGTATGCATGTCAAAATAACTTACCAAGCACTGTGCGCATACTCATTTCTGGAGGAGCAAATGTCCAAGCCCGACATACAGAAACTGGTAAGTAGTTCAATATTAATGAACAGTAATTCATTAAAATACTAATAAAATAATCTAACAAATACTTTTGATCAAAATTCTAAAATTCGTAGCAACTACGAGCATCTTTATACCAAATATCACTATTATACATAAACATGCAAACCAGAATCTACTAACAATGTTACACAAATAATTTTTAATAATTTCACAGGTATCTTCAGGATGCTGTAAAATAATATAAAAATCAAGATTATAATTAATGATTATTTCTAGGAATGGTGCCGCTACACGAAGCGGCCAGCCGCGGTCACAAAGAAGTGATTAAAGTATTATTGTCTATGAATGCACCAGTTAATCCACGTACATTGGCTGACGACGTTCCAGCAGATTTAGCGAAGCGCAATGGTCATTTAGAATGCGTCAGACTACTTCGTACGTGTCATTTCAAAAACTTTATTGTGAATTAAACTATTTCATGGTCATAGTTCAATTTATTCTCAATCTACTGATTTATTGCAGGTAACTATCAAAGTCCAGCACCAAAGGAGAAACGTAGTGATTGGTATCATGGAACTTTGGATCGTGCGGAAGCCATTGCTCTTTTACATAAACATGGCAACGTGGATGGTTCTTTCTTGGTTCGATTTAGCGATCGCCATGGCGGTAGCTACGTGCTTACTGTCATGTATTACGGACAAGCTTATCACTTTCAAATACAGAAAAAGGTCAGACACGTCTATTTTCTCACATAATTTTAAACGAATTTGGCGATTCTAATTGTAATTATAATTTCATTCGTCGCTTGTAACAAAATTTTTTATCAGTACAGAGGGACTTTCTATTTATCGATAATGGGCCGTATCTTTCATCTCTGGAACATGTTGTGGAACATTATCAGTCTATGCCCGATGGTTTACCTGGACCATTGAACCATCCCATTGCTCCAGTTCCAAGGCCTCCGATTCCGGAAATGCCACCCTCAATTTTTAATGGAGTTTGTATTTCATTTAATTATGAATAAACTTATGGAACATTGCTTTGTTTCTAAACAATTATATTAAATATATTTCTTTCTTAGAACACCCTCACGAAAAAGAAGCAGACACTTATAAGAAAGGAAGAAGAAACAAGACCACTTCCGGTACCGATTCCAACACATCCGGTGGATGACATAAATGCCAACCCAGAACCAGGTCAATTTTCTTGTGATTCAAGACACGAACCTACTGTGGCTCAAGGTAAACTGTCTTAATGCCACCAGGAGGAAAAATACCCAGATTATACGTAATTAACACTTTATCTTGAAATTAGATTTTACTCCCGGAAAGAATCTCATATTCGGAAAAGTTCTCGGCGAGGGAGAATTCGGTGCCGTTTACCAAGGGGTTTATGAATCACCTAGTGGAACTCAGGAATCCGTAGCCATAAAAACTTTACGAGACTCGTATAATGAGGCTACTCATCAAACTTTCTTAAGGGAAGCCCGACTTATGATGATGTTAAATCATCACTGCATCGTCAAGTTAATCGGTTTCTCAAAAGGTCCACCATTACTAATGGTAAATATAAAGAGGAAAATTTTATCTGTTATTATCTCCCTTAATACTACATGCACAAGGTCAACATGAAGATTTGCATTTTGTGTGTTCAAGGTTATGATAAAGTAAAAATTTTATGATGTTCCGTACGTACACAAAATGGTACAAAAATAATGATTTTAGATTAATACTTTCAGGTACAAGAATATGTTGAACTGGGGTCGATGTTGGCTTATCTGCTTGAATTTCCAGACAGGGTTAGCGCCAATTACGAACTAAAGATCTGGGCTTCCCAGATAGCCTGCGGTGAGTAATTTGACCATCTTCGTTATTCGATAAGGATTCCTTTTAGTTGCACAATGAAATTGTATCCCGCCGCGTCAGGACTCGCGAAAGAACATGAAACCTTTGTTATGTCACGCGTACATAGATGACTATGCATAATTTACAAATACGTAGATCTGTAAGGATTCGATTAATTAACTACTGATATATTACGCAAATTATAAATATTTCCAATTAATTTCAGGTATGAAGCATTTAGAGGAACAGAGACTTGTGCATCGAGATTTGGCTGCCAGGAACATTTTATTAGCTTCCAGGCATCAAGCAAAGATCAGTGATTTTGGATTATCCAGAACTTTTGGATCCAATGATTATTACAGAGCTACGCACGGTGGAAAATGGCCAATAAAATGGTATACCTAACTTCTGGAATGATTCCGTATTTTTTTTGTCAATTTCAATAAAAACTTATTCGTACCTTTTTTCAAGGTATGCCCCGGAGTCTTACAATTATGGAACGTTCTCGCATGCCAGTGACGTATGGAGCTTTGGTATTACATTGTGGGAAATGTTTTCCTATGGTGAACAACCTTATGGTGATAGATGTGGAAGTGATGTGAGTTATTGATTATTAATTACTGCTTCAGTTTATAATAATTACACTATTCAATATTTCTGGTAGAACTTGAAAAACAGGTTACGATATTACAGTTTAAAATGTCTGTAAGAGGAAGGCACTAGAAGTTGTATGAATGATATGCAGTGGAGCAGAGACAGGTTTACAAAAAGAGGCAATTGAATTCCATGAGTGACTGTAGACACGTGTCGTGTGCAAATGTAAATTAAGTGGAAGAACGTATTTACATAGTTCGTCAAACGCAATAAATCGCAATGGGTTAAAGAGCCACGTAGAATTTCATATATGCGTTTAGCAAATCTCGCTCTGTTGAATATCTTATTTGACATGATGGAAATTACGCGTTATAACACATCAATGACTGTTCATACAACTACTAGAAATCTACATGGCATTATAGATTCTCAAGATGAACGATGTAAAACAATTCCATTGAAACCAAATGATGCATTGATCGAAGTACGAAAAGTTTCGATATTTCATTTTTGTTTAACCAAAGCTTCTTGTGACTTTAACATAATCCTGCAAAATGAAGGAAGCATCATATACGAAATAGGTCACTAGTATTCTTTAAGAGTACTAAATTTTCAAAGTTTTATTTTATGATCACTTGGCAGGTACCTAGGCAAGTAGTTAACTCGATGGGTTGTTAAAGGGATCTTATATATAGTCGAGAATTATCGAAAGTACCCGAACGAAGACTATACAAAGCCTTGCGCGTGAATGAAGCTCCAATTATCTGTATACATCCGACCTTCTTATCCGTACGATTTACTTATTCACCATCTTTTGTATTTTCACTAATATTATCTTGTAATGAGTAATTAATTTAGATAATGACGCAGGCTTATACAGTCCTAAATAGTATAGTACTAAGGTCGCCCTGGTACTAACTGTACCTTGATCTTGGCGAAGGTTAGTTTGTTCCCCGACCCCACTTATAGCTGTCAGACTACCTACCTGCTAATCCTTGGTGTAATTTATTTTATCGATAAAGTCTGGTTTCCCAAAGTCTCTTAAGAAGTCTTCTTTTCCCCCTTTATTTACAATTTTTTACTTCTGACGCGGACCCAGTTTTTTTTCTTAACATTTCCTCAATAGCAGCCTATATTTTTAGTGCTTATTTCTCTCAGCATGAAGAAGCCATATAAATTCCTTGTGTAACGATCAGATCTCACGTGAAGGAGAGAATGTTCGTGCCTCTACTACTTTTTTATTATAGTTTTTGTATCATTGTTTAATTTTATTCCATCTCCATTTGTATTATTTTCCCTTCTTTCGTAGCAAATGTTTCCATATGATTTTAGGCATCGTATTGAATCTGTAATTGGCAAACTATTATCCGTATTATGTTAGTACACATTTAGCGATTATTCTGGCTAAATAAAGCCATAGAAAAATAATTACTTGGAGTGCTTAGTATAAAAGTGTAAGAGCTAATATAACAGCGCGATGGAGAATACAAGAACACCTAATATGTACTTATCTAAAAATAGGTTTTTTTTAACTTGTCCATCATCAAAACACATTTGCATCATTTTTATTTTGTGACTTTAGGTGATTCAGCTTGTTGAGAAAGGAGATCGTTTGGAGAAACCTGAAAAGTGTCCTGATCACGTGTACCAGGTGATGCAAAGATGCTGGTCTTACTTACCAGAGAATCGACCGACCTTTGAGGATCTTTTGGAAATTTTCAATAGCGATCCAGAATACGCCAACATAAGGGAACTTGTGTCAGCAGTCGATATTAGTTGATACCCAATCAATATTCGATAGTCGAGCCTGTACTATGAACATTCAAGAGGAGCTTTAGTTATAACGAATCTGGAATTTTTATCCGTGATTGTGCCACAAGAGAGATCAGTACAATATCAAACGTCTCCTATGCTATTTTTTTCTCAAAATTTCATGTCGCAAATTGCGTACATGTACAGACTGTCTCATTTACGTAGGCACGTCTGTGTCTCAATAATAATTCGTGATTACGTGCCATTTATTGGATTTTTAAGCAATATGAAGATAATAAATTGTGTAAATATACAAGAGATTCTCGCGCTGTTTTGGCAATAGTTACGAAACTTGTCATGTCGGTAATATTAAGATAAATGTTCTGAAAGGAGAATGAGATGGTGTAACACGTTGTTTGTGAGAGAAAAGAAAATAAAATAAAAAGACAATGATAAATTTATTTTACGTTATCCTGTTGTACAATTATTGTTGGGAAATTCTTTTGTGCATCACACAAAATTTAACAATGCATAATTTCTTGTACATACATACGACAAATGGTACATGATCGTATAGCTATTCGCGAAGATCTATATTCAATTTTTTATCTTTTCAGCGCAAAAGTATTTCCAGTTTGTCTCGTTAATTTCATTGTATCATGACTCGATGAATTGTGCACATATGTGTTACGATATTAACTATCTGTAAAATAAATGAAATCGTACTATCATTAATTTCCTAATGAGTATCGAGTCATGAATTAGATGTGGAAATTACGGTGACTGTTGCGGCGACTTTTAAAAAATGATTTACGTCACTGCATCTCAAAATATTCCAATTTTTTATATATATATATTTATTCAATTTAATATATATCCTTCATTACCGAACCCCTATCAATTCTTTAATGGGTTAGAATATTTCAACTTATCAGTAGCATCATCAATTGTTTAATTGATCCGTATTTTAGTTTCGCTTGTTCCTTTTTCTTGGGGATTATGTATATTTTAATACCTCGAAATATTGTAATGCGCAAACTTGTTATTAAATATACTACTCCTTTTTTTCGTGCTCTCGTTCCGATTTTGCGTGTCCAATATAACTGTGAATTAAGACACAAAATAATTCCAAATTATTACAATGCTCGAGTAAAATTCCATAATTGTTCATTTGCATTCTTGGACGTTGCGTGACTCATGAGCGAAGTAAAAAACATTGCGAAACTGCTGACCCACGCTCTATGCTTAAAGTATGCCCGTAAGGAATAAGTTTAATTAAAACACGTTAGCATAAATTATTGAACTATTATACGTAATCATTCTTAATTAATGATTCAATTGAAAAGGACTTTGAATTGCTTTGTGTCAGGTGCACGAAAAGTATTCGGCGGTTTCGTGAAATATATCATTTTTTTTCTCGAAATTTTGCGTACTTCTGGAATTTATTGTTTATTGGGGACAGTGACGTAGGACTGGTTAATAATAATGTATATATATAAAGGCATCGTTATTAACACCTATATAATTTATATTACACGTATATTCGTATGTACAAATTATATACAGGGAGAAACTCTTTCGGTGTTTTGCTGTTTTTCCAAATTTTTCTTCTAATTAAACTTACACAATGACTATTACTAAAGAAATAGCGATACAACAGTGGAGTGTCTGGTACACACGAACTGTCACCGAATTGAAAGGTTATACTCTTACTTTTTCTGCCAATATCCCAATAACTGCCAACACTTGGATTCAGTTTTGCATTAAGCCTCTATATAAATTTTTGTTCGTTTAGTCGACGCTCTAATTTGTAGCTTTTATTAGAAGCATTATCTTGCGAATAAACTTTACCTTACAGAACAATTTTGATAATCAGTGGTTGTACTTATTTATCGTGAAATAATATTGCCTTACGGATTACAATTTAAACTGTGAATACACAGAAACATTTTCAAGTTGCCATAGAAGAGAGAAAAAAAGATACGTAAATGGAGTGAATACGTTATGTAATTGTGTATTGGAGAACATTTGTTTTTTTTTGTTCCAAATCGGTGAAATGTCTACGCTGTGAATTATAGTTCCGGGTTTTGTGAGGTGGAGGAGGAGGACTATAAATATACATTCATTGCTCACTTAAGAGTACAGAGTAATAAAAAATAAATAATCGCAGACCTTAACCGTATATACAGAATACGACTCTCGCTTTTTTTTTTTCTTTTTTATATTCTCTATTAGATGCGAGACGAACGTTTTCGTTTGAAACGCGATATAAATTTCGCAAGGATCGGTCGACGTTTGGAATTCTTGGGATTCGGATCATTTTAATGCTCGATCTTAAAAATGCAAGAGACGTTTTGTTGGATTTTACTATTTTTTTTTCTTGTTTTTCGAAAATTCTCAGTACTCTATTCTTGTTGTTCATTAAACGGGCTCGATGTCGTACGATCTTGTTATCCCGAAAATATATATTCAACATTTCTCGTCTTAAATAGTCTTAGCTCTTAATTCATTCTTGGTATTTTTCGAAAAATGTATACTCCAGTATCGCAATTTCTATTTTTTTTTTTATTTCAAACATTTCATTCTATTATTTGCTCTGCATAAAATAAAAATCCTCATTTTCCTAGTCGATCTCTCATATCCAAGCAAAATTCGAAAAGCCTTCTCCCCGTGCACGCTCCTTTCAGTCTTGCAATATTTTTCGAAAAATTCCAATATCACGTGCGTCTATGATATTTCTACAAATTCATTTTCTCTCTCTAACATTCATGAAACATAAGATCTTGATGCGCCATCGTGAAAATCAAGAAATGCATTTGACAATTTTTGCTTACTAATTCAAAGTAAACTCATCCCATTTATTAAACCTAGATGCAGGATATGACATCTGATCGAGATATTTCAATACCGTCAACGTTATCGACAAGATTGCCGACAATAATTATCTACATACTTTATTTTTTTTTGACACTCCCATGGCAACTGTACACTCCTTGGTGATTTACGCAAGAGTGACAAAAGTGACGAACAAAAAAGAAAGGTGCAAATAACAAATACAAATTGAGAAAAGAGTTAACGGCTAATGACAAAGGCCAGTTCACGTATTTTCACCGAAACCCATAAAATACGTGCGATCCCAAATATATCTCGGCCCCTGGTCTTATGAAATTCCGCTGGCGTGCAAGCATGACCTCGGCGATAAGAGCTCCTTACGAAATTTCGAAAACGAAAATGGTACACCCTGTGTGTGTTTTGAAGAAAACGTTATACCGAGCAAACATCCTTTCGCAATAACTTCCCCCTTCACCCACGAAACACTTCCCAATCCAAGAAGAATTTCATTTATCTATTCAAGAAACAATCGCCATTTCGCGTATATTCTTTATCGCCATTATATAAGTTATTTTTTCACACTTTAACATGACCAAATAGAAAACGTTCCTCGACCGTGCAAGGACGTTATTAAAGTTTTTTTGAACAAGAGCCAATCATTATGAACATAGAATACCATTGACAAATTCAATAATTGTCAATATAAAAATCTCTCCCAGTAACGATGAATAGTTAAGCTTTCACGAAGTACCTACAGATCATCATAAGAGTTTGTACAGTAAGAGGTTCGCCAATACAATCTCTCAGTGGCACCAACCGAAACATTATCCACACGCTCATAGAATATCACGGTATGGCAAGTTTTATAAAGACAAAAAGAAGTATCGATAGCGCATCAAGATCAAGAGGAGCGTTCACACGTTAATGAGCTAATGAAGCGCAATGGCGCAATCTTATCGTGGAGAATTCGGCTAAAGTCTCTGACATAGCCAAAAGCCGAGAAACTCGTGTAGCAAAACGACGTTTATAATCCACGATCAATAATAATAATAACATTAAAAATAATAAGAAGTAACTTAACAGGAGGATAAAATGACGCGATAGAGAATGAGAGAATCAAACCTGCCCACCGACATCAGCCTGATACCTGAGTGTCAGATAGGCAGCAGCTTCAGTCATCCTTTCAATGCTGCGATGAAGTCCCCTGAGGTGTCTTCGGAAATTTTCAGCAGCGATATTGGCCAGCCTGTCGCTAGGTTCCTCGCTCTCAAGACCAGAATCATTTTCAATCCCGGTATCAGAATCCGAATCGGATGCAGAGGACGAGACCGACGAAGATGACGTAGTCGATGCATTAGAACTGATGGAGGCAGCACTGTGGATGCTCTGCATGGAAGTAGTGCTAGGTCTTCGGGTTAGAGTGGCAGGCCTTCTCTTTTCCTTTTCGATATCAGCAATGATATCGTCCTCCTCGGGTTCCTGGGACCAGAGGAGTTCGACCTTCGTCCTGTTGACGATGTTGTACAGACGAAAGAGATCCGTGTTCGCCATGGTGTCCTTAATGGTGGCGCCACGCTTTCCTTTCATGGTAATGGTGTCGGCAGCATCACCTACGGCCAGGTCCAGTAGACGACTTGGTACTAAGATTGTTTCCTCCATTTCATTTACGGTGCGTACAAAACGCTCCATGCTGTTCAGGATGCTCGCGTTGCTGAACTCTGGTTCTTCATGGCGAGCAATCCTTCGCAGAGTAGTCCTGAAAGGAAAGGAATACCAAGTTAGAAAGAATGTTTACATTTTCATGAGAAAATTAAGACGATGGGACATTTTTATTGGATTTATTTTCAAGTGACGGTTTGTTGTTCGCGCGTTGGACACATTATTACAGAGGATATCGTTGTTGCATGCAAATATTTGCCTTTACGACACGCTTCTTGACCCCCTTTTTGCACTATTACACTAACTGGCCTTCATATTTGACTTGATGTTGACCGCCTCACTCTCTACTAGACGACGTAATTGCTTAGCGATACTTTGAACGGATCCACCTGATATTGATAATGAAAATGAAACAATTATCTCCCCCACTTTAGGACTTCATATCATGGTAATAAACAAAATATTTCTCGTGTATTTGCTACCATTTAATAATTCAATAGTTGTTATTATGCCTCATACCGACTGATTAATACGAATATCCTGTTATTGCATTAAATGCAAAAACGTAACTGCAACACGAATATTTAAGAATATGAAACGCACCAAAATTTCGTAAGCATATTATAATATTGCAATATCATCATGATTGTCGTCTCGAAAAACATTGTAGCCTATAGTGTTACTTATTAAATGGCTTTTTCATTATATATGAATATCATTCATAAGATATCACAATAAGACTATCAGCAGGCGCATGATAATAGGGATGAAATTATTGAAAGTAAGCACTAGCGATATGTATGCAGGATGAATACGGGATTACCCCAAAAATTAATAATGCAAATAAATTTAAGAGAAACGGGTTCTGCGATCACGTGCTTTTTCGCACTTACATATGGCGGCTGTGCGTGTACAAGATTTCCAAAATAGAAAAAGACTACGTAAATTTATTCGCATTGAAGACTCGATAATTGACGTCAATGGACACTCGATTCATGCTTGACATTAGTCATGCGTGCGTGGCTATCGTCATCACTCACGATCATCATCATCGTAATCATTAACGCGGCGGATAGTGGTAGCTTGAGAATATTGATAAGGGGGAAGCACTTTCCGCATTACGGTTATGACAGAAAAAATTCCACGTGCCTGCATTGCGCTTTAACTTTAGGATTTATTATAATCGTCCAACGTATAAATTACCTGTAGATCATTTTTTTTAAAAGCTTACGGTAATCTGACGCGATTTTAAATAATTATTCGTCGACGTACGACACGAATAGCCGACGAAATGATTACAAAACCCATTAGTGACTGACGCTGCTTCGTATCTCAGGATGATTTTCATTTTTTTTTTCAAAAGCTATTTTTTTGGCCGCCTGACGCAATGGAATATATCTTTTCTAATGTGATAGAGCATAATCGACAGATCGCAAATATCTGAAATCTTTCCCATCGACTATGACGCAAAGCTACATTAGCTACGGCGCAAAATAAGGAAAAGACGCAGCACTAAAAAATTCATAAGAATGATAAACTCAGGCACGAGCTATAAAGAAAAAAAATTCTAATTTCGATACTAACGTCCACGATACAATGCGTGCACGCATTGTTTTATAATTTGCGATGCTAAGTTTTTCCGTACCTATTCCTGTATACGCATCGTCGTTATTGTATGCAAAGTAGCAAATGAAACCAATGCAAATACCATTCCTGGCTTCGATAAATATTAAGTCCCTTTTTTCTTTATCATTTTACAAGCGACCTTTGTACATTTTTCCACCGTTACAAGTGTCTCATTTCCTCATTCGAAAGTCTGTCTACATTCCACCTTCCACCTTCAACCTTAAACCTCCCTGGAGTATTGACGTCAAATAAAAACATTTCGTATGGTAATTTAGCGTATTTGGACGGATGTCAATTACCCTTTTGGTTCGTAAGTTCAGCGGAACAGTCGCGCTTCGACGTTGTTCGATATTGGTGGGAATTATTGGAACTATAAATCAAGATAGAAATAGAGTGGAGCGGATTCCGGCCATTTAATAAGATTGGACGACTGGATAAAGTTTATTGGTAAATTACCTGTAGTACACAGTAGTGCTAAAATGATGTTCCGTTATATAGGCAAATCATTGAATCTAGTATAGGATGTATATTTTATGAAGATTGGAACACCTGATTAAATAATCACACCTTGACGTTAATATCACCAAGTATAAAGCATCTTGATACTACAAGGTAAAACTAGGTTGATGACATTCGACTTCCGATAAGATACTCTATAAATACAGTGAGTCCCTCGTAACTCCAGACATTTTAATCGTCTGCGCCTTATCAATCATTTTCGTTAATTATGAGTCGAGCGATAATTGTAATTAACGAATTAGGAAATTCCCTCGTCTTTTTTGCTGTTCAAAATCTTTCCACGCTCTGCATTAATGACAGATTTGAAAGTCAGCTTCGAAATTAAACTTTCTCCCGTTACGTTTATCCGAGATTTTGCCAATGGCTAATAATTATGTGGACCGAGCATTACGCAGACGTCTCTGTACGTTTAATCGAATTTATTGAAGATTTTATACATTTACATAGCGCCATTGTGCGGCCATAACGAAAATTATAATTATTCAGGTTCCTTGTTGCTGCCTTTGATAACTTGGTATTAAGCGACTGTCTCTGTAAGGTTATACAATACTAGACTGCTAGACTGCGAATCGATAACGTCGTCATTAGATAAGTTCCACGTAATCAAACTCCTTGGCGACGAGAATGTTGCGAGCATAAAGCCACAAGGATTAGCAACTACTGCAGAAAATATGCAACCTGAAAATTCGTGCTGTTTACAAATATCGTGACGCGATCAAAACGTGCAATTCGATGACTGCGTCCAAACCACCATCGCGGTATCCATTTACCGGTCAATATCAATACCTTATATACGTCAAGAGTATAATAAAAAGCCAAAAACAAAAAACATCCGGTTATTCACGTACATTGAAATCAGACAAAAGTGAAATACTGTAGTGACGATTACCGTGAAATAAGAAAACAAAAAAATTGTTCGAAAAAAAACCTGGGAGATTTCATTAAAATAAAGTATTTCCGTTAACCAGAAACAAGAGAAGAACCGAATTTTCTCGAAGCAAAGCGAAAGTAGCCAAGACTCAGGGGAATTTCAGTGCGAAGTCCTTGAGAAAAAGAAACATGGACGTCGCGCATGCCAGAGGCATGAGTACAATTTCTTCGCTGTAACAAATAATATTCTAGACTTTAATGGAGTTTGTGCGTCCGTAATGGCGAATAGAAAAGTCAATGAAGAAAGCGGCACAGTAAGTGCAATTTAAAAAAAAAAGTAAAAAGTTGTTACGCTGAGCGAGAAAAAAATGAACTAAAGATTCGCGCGGTCGTTGCGCCACAATAAAGATTATTTAATTTGTTATCTCATTCGCATTCCACTCGCAACCAGAATCGTCCGACGTTCCCTAAGAACACTCTCATTCGAATCAAACTCGTTTGCTATCACTTTACTTAGGTCCATTTATAGCGTCTTTTGCATCAAGATGACATAACATTTAAATGCCGTTAAAATAAGAAATAAACCAATTACAGTCTTCAGCTGATGTTACAGTAACGTCGCTACAATCGGACCTAGAGTCACGTCTGATATATGCAGTATTCGCGCCTGGCACGTGTTTCCGGATTCCAAAAGTGCGTCGCGACATCCATTCCCTGCTGTACTAAAATAAAGAGCAATTCATTTGTCTACCGTCGTGAAACGTCCATTAAAAGGTTATAGGGTTTCACTTGAAAATTACATATACGTATCCGCATCTTTGAAATACCTTAAAAATCGCTGAATGATCGAAGGAGATTGGAAACCTTGGGGACGTACCAAAAAAATCTTCAAGGCGTCTGCGTAAAAGTTTTCTAGGTTAGGTCAGCCTTGAACACGGTCACGAGTATTACGCGTGACAGCACAGGAAATCGATACAATTGGGGGAGCGTAAGAAGAAATGATATGGCAGATATCAGTTTCGATAAGGATGAAACCAGTCGGGGAATTACGGAAGAGATAAAAGAGATGAAACAAAGGTCGACAACATCGTGTTGAACACGTGCGACTCGCGTGTCTTCCTCTTGATCTCGTTTCAAAATCGACGCGACGTGAATACAACGGTAGCCGCGTTTATTAGTAAATATTTCGTCGCGACGGTTTGCGCCACGGTTACGATTTTCGTTTGGTAACACGTACGAGATAACAGAAGAATCTCGAATATCCTTGAGATACAACCATAAGTCACTGCTGTGAATACCCGCAGACTAATTAGGATCCAAAGCATGACGTTGCGTTGTTTGAGTTCATACATTATATATAGTATATGTATATTCCTACGTAAATACTAACTCACGTGAATCTGGTTAGAGCCGGTATCCTCCAATTCCACGAATAAAAATCCCCTACTGATATTTGCACAAGACAAAAAGATTCATGTTACGCATACTTGAATTATTAATAGTTCAGTCTCATTAATTTTTATAGAATATCTAAATTTAGCCCATTTTGGATTAGCATCGTGAAATTGCAGTTTGACAATTTAACCTGACAGGCGTACACTTTTTTCACGCTCTTTATATAACACAGATGCTTCTTGACTATTTATAAATACACCTTATAGATGAATATCGTACGACAGTCGCTGTTTGCATGATAAACGCGTCTCGCGTGAAGTACATTGACAGAGAGTAATCTAACGAAACATCATTCTGACTAATCAGTCGATTAAATGCAAGCTCAAGTTTGATGAAGTTAGGAAAATCAGTGTTTCAAAACGTCTCAAGAGTCACGGATCCAAGAATCCACAACCGGTCGTAGTTTTAGAACGACTAACGCAAGAAAAAAAATATTCTCTACGCCACGTGCTATGCAAAGTCGAGTGCCCGCGTGTTTCGAGACAAGCGTTAAATATGGGTCGCGATGAGGACAGGTTAGATCGATAAGTAGGTCGATTGATTTCGTTAACCGATTTCAGCCGATTGGTATGTGCGTCACGCGGAATAGGTCTTCCCGTATATGACCCGTGGAAAGGGAAAACTTTCGGCTGGGAATGCAGCAAGGTCGTAGGCTACGTGAACACATTACCCGGCATTAACAAATGCATTGTTTATTGGCATAATCGCGCGCGTCTAATTATTCGTCTACGATTCAACGACCTCATTTTTGTTCGTATCTCACTGCTCCTTAATTAGCAAAGCAACCTTTCGATCGTCTCTTGGCACGGTTCTGGCTTCTTCTGGGTCGTTCGCACGTATCTTCTGTACACGACTTATTTACATATATATACCTGTATATATCGATATGTATGCACATTGGTGTGTATATATGACATTAACTGTCACCTGTAGAGAGTAGAGACAGCCTTTACTCTCTCGCGGATCAACGATTAGGCTTCATCTCGGTCATTCGCCTACACGAGCCGACGGCTGTCCTAGATAGCGTACAAATGAATTTCTAAATTGTATTTATGCTTGTAAAAGAATATATCACACTTGGTTAAACTTGAACTTAACGGTTATATTTAGGAAAGAACTTGTATTTCCATCGAGTGAAAATACTTCCTACGCGATGCAGAACCGTGCATTTTAGGAACGCGTATGAACGTAAATGTCTTAGTACAAGGACGAAGCCGAAAATATCCTCCTACGTTTCCTTGGAACGAAGACCTTGTATTTACCTCCCGTATTGTCTTCCTGTTCCTTTTTCTGTCTCTTGGTTTTTCCGAAAAAAATAAATCAGCAAACACGGCAAGACGAAGAAAGAATTTCGCAGAAAATATGGTTATACTTATATTCCGTAGCGCTTAAAAATATTAGAGATAAATTGCAGATGGCGAAAGTCACCTAGTAGACAAATATTGTCCAAACGTCGTCTTGAAGGCGTTTAACGTGACAGAAGTTTTTTAGGCATCTTAAAGATCACTTCAGGATTTACATGCTCTCTGGGCAAATATTTCACCACTTAACGTTATCGAATAATTTTTATTTAAATTACATGGAGCTTTGTATTATTTACAATTTATGATCAGCCGTCTGCCGGCATCGTTAATCGGTGAAAAAATGCGTTATCTTTTTCGTGCCAGACAGAAACGAGAAAAAATTTAACGTGAAATATCAAAGTAATTTCATGGCGTTGTAACATCAATTAAAGGTTATCGACGGAGTTCACTTGTGTTATGAAAACTATATAACACAACCGACATTGACCTATGCTCGCTTCACTTACGCCCGTTTTCTTCGACGCGGTTCAAACTTTAAACTCAATTTAACCATGTGATTAGCCAATCAGATACTTGCATTTTGAAGATAAACCAAGTTTAAAGCTTGAACCGTGTCGAAGAAAACGGGCTTTATAGGAGCGTCCCGAACGCGATCAATACTTTTTGCTGGTTAAGGACGGCCATATTACATTTTCGAATATGTTCGCGCTCTTCCGTTGGCGGGATTTTTAAAAATGTACTTCGAATAACGAACATCACGATAGAAAGTGCAACTTCAATATCTTGTTACTCGTCGTGACATCATTGTCGTCTGGCAACGAAGGTAAAAGAAAAATGAAGAAACTCGACACGCTTCGAGTAACTGTTTCCAATTAGGTTAGGAACTACAAGCCTTTCTCTGCTAAGTACAGGCACATACTTCTAAATTTTGTTATTTTTACATCAATAAAGTCAAAGCTTTCTATCCTCAATATATTCCCATTTCGTAAATTGTACTATTAAAATTTTTACTGTTCGAAATTTCTGAGCGTTAAATATTAACGGTTAGAATAATGATGCTCACGTGTTAATAGTTCGGCTATGTATCAATCCCTATATATAACGCATAGTCATCGTGAATATTACTATTCTGGAAGTAAAAGTTACACAACAGAAAGGTTGCATGTTCTGGAAAGTCCGAAATACAAACTATCTTCTGTAGACACCATTAGTTGTACATTACGCTTTATGAAGAACAAACTTGACGTCAATGGTTTCTATCTGCATATTTGCTTTGACACTGTATACGCACAGCGTCTAATTATCGATCCACGTAATATGTAAAGTACATAAATAGTTCAGTGTAATCAATAAAAAGAAAGAAACATTAATGACGCAATAAAGTCAATACCGGTAGCACGCTTTCTTGAATGTAAGTTGCGTGTACATATATATTAAAGAAAAAAGCATCACTGGAATTATGAAACAATACCAAATTTCTTTCCTAACTTGCATCCATATTCGATTTATAATTTCTAAATTGTGTATCTGATTTAAATTCAAAGTGCGTCAATGTAACTTTTTCGTTAATGAAAGATCATCTTCGTTCACAAAAACGTTGTTTTATTTCATGAAATATTCAAGATTGAAACCTAGTAATCACATCTAATGTTAGATACGATTCTTCCATTTCTCTGATACCTTTTAGATTTTAGAATGAAGCCATATAACTTTTCTGATTGTGTTAATTATCCAACCGATTTCATCGACAGCAGATAAATTTACAGGGATACTAGCGATTGGTTGATTTGAAATTTAGCCAAAAGTTAAATTTTGACTGAAAATGACAAAGTGGGCCTTTCCTCATAGGGCAAAGCGAAATGAATGCTAAATGTTAGAAATATACAATGACAATTTCACTAGTTCCAAAATATTGTACATTACTGTGGTTCGTGGTAAAATTCTAAACCGTGTCGAGACACGGCATTGAAATATTTATTTTCAGGATTTTCGACGCACGTTCGACAAGTGCGTATCGTATTTGGGTCAAGGGCCTGCATAGATGGACTACGTGATTTTTTTTAGCATTACCACGTTCGTGTCATCATTTACTTATATATTCCTACTCACAATTTGTATAGCTAGGACGAAAAAAAGTACTTTCTCTATTCGTTGCAATAATATCGACAAACAAAATTCGACAAGTTACAGGCCTTTGTTCGATGCTTCTAAGTGAAGCACGTGTACCAGACAGTTATTTTCAAAACCAGAAAGCTATAATAAAAGAAGCAACGATCCCAGGGTTCACGCGAACGACTCCCAGGCACGACCACATCCGAAAATACTTTATCTGTAACTAGCAAGAATATAAATTCTGATTCGAATTTATACTGGAGAAAAGATTTTGTGGAAAAATATATTCGCCAAGTGGCAACACTGTAAATTCACCCCTCCCTCGCCCCTCCCTCGCCCCTTCCGCGCTCCTAGGGACGCTCGGCTTTTAGCTATTGAATAGTTCCTCAGTAATTTTGATTATTTATCAAGCAATTCCTTTGTAAAATAAAAAATGAAGGATTCTGCCGCAGGGATAGTAGGGCGTTTACCATATCTAATTAGGATACTCCAAATTACAGACTGGATATTCCTTTCACATAATCATTTCCAGGAAGCTTCTTCAATCCCCACACGTATTCCGATATCAATTTTCTATCGCGCTCCATAAGACTTGAATCATTTAAAAGATTGGCAATAGCCACATGACAGGGATCGTCCAAAAGACGTTCACTAGTGAATAGTCAGTAGCAGCGATGCGTAAGAAGTTTCACTAGGTGCCTCTACAATTTTACAATACTGATGTTAGCGCATGATCAGAGTACATCATGGGAGAGCCGCATCGTCATATATTACAAGAAAAATATGGGCAATCTACATCCTCAAATAATAATTATATCTACAAACCTGCTGTTCTCGACGTTACTAACAGAGAGATCACCGTAGTTCATTTTGGCACTGAACTAGTTGAGCACGTACTAGATGAATACACGGAGTAACACCCTCACAGTGATGAATAGTGAAAACAAAAAGAGTCAGTGGAATATCTGCTAAACCACCTGACGCAATGTACACTAGTGGACGGTCGGGCACGTACTGATTTCGTGCTTGAAAGGCAAGCGCAACGTAGCGAGCGCCACTTATATCAACGGTTGCTAGATGGATCAAGAAGAAGGGCACGAGGCTCCGGCAGCCGCGACACTACCGCCACCCATATTACTTTCCCGATAGACGATAGAGTACAAAAATGGTTAATGGTAAAAAAAATAAGATATTAAGATAGTCATCGCATTTGGGAGTTAATTTATTGCAAAATTCCTATTCGATTTTTTTTACAGTACGTTCGAGACTTGTCTGGCCTCACGGCGCTGGACGCTGTCTCATTCCCCCACCACTATGTTACCAAGTTACTGTATTGGAAATTGCAACGTTTTTTTCTCAGAGATCCAGATCAACCGATTAACTTCACTGTTCTTTATAATCATTCTTTTTATTGCTGATTTTGCGGAAGTGCAATTTCTATGCTCTATATCTTCCTGCATCGTAAGTCCCTAGTCTTACTCTGGCACAAACGATATCGATTACCGAAATTACCACAGTATTTCACAAGAGTCGAGGGTTAGCACAGATAAAAATAATGTTCCTCCCTAGTACGCGTTGATACTTATCTACATACGTATATAAGTTAGAACCTGTAAAAACTTTCAAACCTAAAGCTAGCCTACATATTACATGCCTAACAGTCGACTAAGTGGAGTTCCTTCATATATCGACCCACCACTTACATCCAGAAGCTTCTAATCACAATACTTTCCTAAATCCCGATCTCTTCATTCCAACCATATTTCCATTTCGAAGTTTTAATAATAATTTAAATCGACTCTCCTCCTTTGTTATTGTATATAAACATATCCTCATCTTTTGCCATCAATCGCAACATTTTCCCACATGAATTTTGCGCAGCACCATCGACCTCGTGCACGTCGCGTGTCTCGCTTTTTCCGCACCCAGCTTGCCAATATATCCCCACCCTTAGCTGCTGGTCCCGTTCTTCTAACACTGCCGCGCGCGACCTCCCGTCTACAATTCGAAGTCGGACCATAATCCGCGATTCTGATTGGCTGTGCCGAAACACGCCAGACCCCCACCATAGTCTAGTTGCAATTGTTACAGGTGTACCGGGAGTGTGAGGGTTGCTCTTCAGAGAGCCGCGGACGCCTGCACTCGGCATGTCCTGGCTAACCGCTATTCTTGTAGCGGCTTATAGAATGGAATGAAACGACTTGTAAGTGCAATTACTAAATTGCTTTCACGATAAAAGTCTAGTGCGCCTATTCAGATATTTTGTAATTGACACGATAAGATTCGCAGCATTGACGATAATGAGTGTATCGATATCAATTTTACAGCGACTGCTATATGTGCATCAGATGATGACGACATAATACCAGGAATATGTTAGGTCACCTGCGTATATATAGTGTGGCATAATGAACTATATATTATTTGAGACTAGAAATATGCTTAGTTTCAATATTACTTGGTACGAAACAAACATTTTTTAAATTGATCGTTGTGGATGGTAGATAATAGAATAAAAAGGTTTTCAGTTTTGTTTTTATGCTTCAGAATAATAAATGCTCATAAAAATGTATGTGCGAGTAATAATCGAAGAGATGATCGTAATTTTCTAGTTATGAGTCTTTCATATAGGAAGAAGAAACATTTATTATATTTCTTTTATACACGACCTTCTATTATTATTTTTAGTAAGAATAAATTCTTTTCCGTCATTATACTCAAGGTTGATAGATGTTCGAAGAACAGAAGGGATCAGTGATCTGTCGTATGAACAATACAATAATAACCAATGACAGTTATAATTTAATGATACGACTTTTTTGTTTTGAATTAAAAGTTTCATATTTACCTGGCCATAACGGCAGATTCGGCGGTTGTCCTACCATTTGAAGCGTAGACCATTTTGAAAAGTCACTTTTGTAACTGTTATATGAAAATTTATTGAATTAGTAGTGAGATGAATTTCAATTCACCTTACTTGAATTTTTATTTAATACTTTCAATCTACTTCAGTAGTAGAATAGAAGCTTATAGTAATTTAAGCCCTTCAGTGGAATGAATCAAATTTATTCAAGAGAACTGAACAGACTGACGAACTGTTCGGAACTGAAACTGATCGTAACGTCACGCCCTTAGTCTATATGATCTATCGGCATTTTCCCGAACTAAAATTCTGAAACGGTGGGGGTAAAACCGCGAAGAGTTGACACTTTTTTACCGGAAGTGGAAGTCGATAAGATAGGTTACGTAGATCAAAGTTCGCTGAATCGACCCTGAATAATCAATGGTACCACTTTTTTGAAATCACCGAACACATAAACTGAGGAAGCCTAATAACCGACGATAAATATTATTAGATGACAATATTATTAAATTATCATCAGTCCCATACATTTCAATATAATCTCCATTAGATTAAGATAAGAATACTTGAGATTTGACTTTTCTTTTAGCACTTTGTGTCTCTATTAAAAAAAAAATATTATCATTGATCGATAGCCGATCGTAGATTTATACAATAGAAAACTATTTTCTTTTATCTACTTCATTTATCTCGAAAATCATTATACTTAAATACTTTTAACGTCCTCAAATAATTGCATAACAGATCTGTAAAATAGATTAATCTATCGGAGATAAATCTTGGGAAAAAACTAGTTGTTTTTATCACTTATAGTTCCGTATCATTACAGACCATTCGTCGTAATGAAATTATTATCATTATTATAGACAGCATTTATACCTATTAATTATTTCAATTATCAGTACGATAAAGTTCGAGAATAATCCGTAGTATTCCATCGCGCGATCAATGCTAAAAAAGTTAAACAATTTATATTCATCATAATCATTATCGGATCAACGGTACACGAAATTTTAGTACACTTTCCATGACATCAACCATGCTTAGAATTTCTGACGTCCGAGCGTGTATTAATTCTTGCCAAATGCGAAGCGCGGATGCAAATAATTGACGTCGTTAACTGAAGTCCAAATGACGTCCAAATATCGGCTATCAAGGAATCAATAATTCCCACACGGTAAAAGAATATAATACAGCAACAAGTGCAAGGCACATGCCACAATGCTTAATAACTGTTCTGATATAATGTAGAACATTCCACTTTGACGTATCTGAATGAATAATTACTATGCAAATGATTGGCGTATTTACGTAGCGGACCTTTACCTGCTTTTATGATACTAATTATTACTAAGTTAAGCGGCAGGTTACGCGACTCCTTAACTGTCCGCATAATTCACATACGCAGTTCGTCGATATTTGAATGCAGTGATTTAACTTTCATACAGTTTCCTCGTATTCCATCGATGACCGTGAACGTCGCCAAAAAAACAGTAGCCATGCTTTAAATCGCTCCAAATCATTGGAGAACAGATACGGAACGGATTGGTGACCTAAAAACATTGAAATTGCTTTAAATGTTTAAGAAGCTGTGACAATAAATCTCACAGGCCAAGGAAAGATCTCTTCTTGCATTGTTTATTAGAATGATATCTGCTTGGTTTTGCTCCTCTTCTCTTCTTGTTGAGACACACGAGAGTCAAGGAACTCCTGAAGTGGATGGGAGAGCCTCTAGCACGAGCTGTACGTACTGTTTGTTTTGGTGTGACGAAAGCCACGCAGTTATGTGGAGCGAAATTGTTCAAAGTTCAATTTCAGAGACTGGTACCTTTGTACCAGTAAAGATCTTCTCTTTACTCGGCGGAGTACATTTGCATATTCTGACGTGAGACTACATAAAGCTATGTTGAAGATCATCGTGACGTATGGAAATTTACGTTCACCCGCGAGTTCAAGCATTTGTACGAATGATCGAGAATTTTACGATTGTGGCGACATCTGTCCTGTCAATGGTCTGAACGGAGAATATTTTTCAAGCTTGGATGATACGGGATGCTGGAATTGTCGGTGACGCATCTGTAGTTGACTCGCAACATTAGTTCCTCATTTACAAAGTTATACTATTGACCTCTAAAATAGAACTACATTCTTGACTAGGTTATATATATGTGAAAAATGATGGTCAATTGTTAATTTTATGAGACACTGGAGACGATTGAAAAGCAGTCAGATAAAAAATCGTACAGACGTTTATTAACAATTGTTATTCCTTTCACTGGATTCTAAAAATATGCGGGAACACGTGTTTTATTAAGGTTACGAAAAAAAAAGATTGAAAAAGGAATGGGATCGTGGAGTATCTTGCCGAAATGTATAGCGAGGACATTTTTTGCGTATGAAAAATCTATGTGCAAAATATTACTTGTAATCGATACAAATTTATATAAATGCCCAGCACTTTAATTCATTAATGAACTCCAACGACATTCTCCAGCAATTTTTTTCGTAACCACGATACTAATACGTGTAAAATGTTCTTTATATGAGAAGAACATCGTTATTTATCTCATCAGTGGAAAAATTAGCTACTAACATTGTACAAACTTCGTTTGGAAACTTCGACCGATTAAAAAGTCTAATAAGGAAGGAAAAGTGCCGCGAAAAACAATGAAATTTGGCGCCACAAGCGATTCGTCGGCAGCCATAATGCAATTTTCAGGAATTTTCAGTTCTTAAAACTTAGTTGCTGACCTCATGCCTGATTTTTTAACTTGACAGTTTACTTAGCTCGATATTATTGAATCGTCGAGCCATCAAATAAATTTTCAGTCTGCCGCGGACGTCTATTTCGTATTATGCAACCGTTATACCGGCAGTTTGCAAGTAGTTCCTCAGATGGTTGGCGTTAGGTTCCGGAATTTGACCTAGAAGTCCCGGCAGTTGTCCTGGAGAGAGTCTTCCGAGACCTTGAGCCAGATGGAGTCTAACATCTCCGATGGCTAGACGGAAAAAGAAAAGGATAAAAAAAATTAGCAAGTCTATAATTTCAAGATCTTTCAAATGAGTGGCGACGTTAGATAATTCTTTGAATATTCCATGAGCCAGTGATGCAAACAGTACACAAACTCACCTTGTAAAGGATCTGTTTTAGGATTTCTCGCAAATACGAGTTGACTATACGCTGCTTGGTATCCAGGCGCATCCTCAACTTCCGGAAAGAGTTGATCTTCCGGTAAGCTAGTCTCGTCTTGAGGTAATTCAAAGAATTCGACTAATGTTGCCAATAGTCGAGGGTAATACACATTGTATGGTGCTTCTAACATTGCTGGACATTCTATTAGAAGATTCGATACTCCCACTGCTGTAACTTTGCGCTCTATTAGACCAGACACCTTTTGTAAATCAGCTATCAGCACGCGCTCCACGACCATGCCAAACATCCTGATAAGAACACAGAAGGACAATGAACTTGATTCTACAAGCTTTTGTATTTATTTCTACTTTATCTCTGAGACTATACTCACTGTGGTTGTATTTGGTCGATAATCGTTACTAGATTGCTCGAACCATAGCGTATAATGTAATAGGCAAAGAAAACTATGAGGCCCTTGACAAATTTAGTTGTTTTAGAAGACGACAGTCTTTGAAATAGCAATACAAAGACCTGCTTTATATACTGTTCCAAGGTGTTCCTAAAATAGAGCGTTGTTTTAAATCGATTTTGAGTACACTCAGATCCCGGTTAACGCTGGCCCCTTTAAATACTGTTTCGTTACAGAGAGCTTTTGCAAATGCTCGGTAAAACGGTGATTTTCAGATTCCCCGAACTCGCCGCCGTACCGTACCATATGTACCCTAATTAGCGCTGTTTCGTTTAGCGCTTTAAATTCTAAGAACGTATCCTGAGCGTTAACCGAAGTCTTACTGTATATTATAAAACCTTGTTGGTAGAAATTGAAATTCACTTACGGTGGAAAGTGTTCAATAATACACTGAATGAGTAGAAAACCTTCGTGGTCATTAGCCTTGGATGCGATCAGTTTTTGGAAAACGCCAAGAAGTCCG
This sequence comes from Pachycephus smyrnensis, assembly GCA_030142225.1. NCBI lineage: Eukaryota > Metazoa > Arthropoda > Insecta > Hymenoptera > Cephidae > Pachycephus > Pachycephus smyrnensis. The sequence continues at coordinate 891,222 of JARQST010000044.1, read as the reverse complement.
CTGAGTTTGTCCTGTGCTATTATTTGTTGAGCTCCATGCTGAACGAAAGCTTGCAGAAGCCTATTAAGAGGATGGATATTGGCTTGTCTTTCGAATAGGACTGGAGCCAATAGACATGGGAAAAGTGCCATATAAGCTTCTGGTACTTCACTGCCGGTATGGAGTTCCAGTAACAGTGCCAAAATTTGAAAGACATACGGGATGAACTCTGGAACGCACGGATATTAGATAATATAACTTCAGCCACCTAAGGAGTTCGATAAAAATAAAATCTTAGTTTACTAAAATGTACCTTGAACGTCCTGTTGTAAAATTCCCTGGAATATTGGAAAGAGGGCCTGTTCAAATGATGCAACTGCTTCAGGGTTTGTTTTACAAACAATTCTGAAATGCAAAAGGGTAGTAGAGCAATATGATAGGATCAGTCTATACTAAAGAGAAATATGGTTTAATACTCACTTAATGGACAAACTTAGTGTTTCAAACAGATAATGATTGAAATTGGGCCGGCTTGGGTTTCTTGCAACGATCGTTAGTTTTTCTGTCAATTTTGGTAATAAATCTGCTAAGAATGGAACAACTCTCTCTTGTAGAATGGCAAAGCTTCTCATTATAGCTTTCATAACGTATTCATTCTCTTCGGACCCTTGAATGCTCAGCACGTTAAACAATCCTTTGAGAAGATCGGCAGCTAGTGGCGCGAGCTCTTCTCCTTTGACGCTGTAATGAAGAAACAAACATGCATAATTCACGTACAAAAAAAACGTAATCTAAACGAAAGTTTTTTGTAACTTAAAAACTTTTCTTACATGGGTTTGTTGTCTGGTCCTCTTATGGCCAAGATTTTTTCGATTGCACATGCGGCATAACTGTGTACAACTGAACTATTTGCTGCAAGGTGTCGAACGAGTTGAGGTAAACTGCCAACTACAAGTTCACGGGGTAGTATGGATCTGAAGGTCATAATGAATTTAATGGCGTCTGCTTTCAGCACAGGAAACTCATTAACTGAAAGAATTTAAAGGGTAGTTTACAATTGATATCTCTAAAATCATTGTTTATAACTTTTAAAATTTATCAGATTTACCATTGATCTTTTCCAATTCTGGTTGGATGTGTTGCGCTGCAAATTGAGGCAATGAAACCAGTTCACTACTCTGTGTCACACCGTGCTTTTGGGTTTGACCTCTGCTCGTACTGCTTGTTACTAAGTAAAGAGCAGCATCTTTGCTGCGCCAATTTTCTGCTGGCTTCTCAGCATAATTTTGTAACATCACCTGTGGGATAGTATTAACTTATTTGTTTGTTTCTAACAATTTATAACGATTAACTATATTATATTATGTGATCGACAAATTAGGTTTACTGTACTTATTTGTCGCCTTACCTGAATGTAGGCACCGAAAATTTCCATGATCTTTACTTCAAAGTATTTTGACAAAACTTTCACTAGGTCACATGCTGCACGACGACGAGTATCCACATCGCTACCTTCGATATCACGGCGAATATACTCTTCGGGGTTGTCTTCGAATAACTCGTTATCTGACTCTGTAGCAGAGACATTGTTGTTAATGGAAAATGTTATACAATGTGGAATGAGGAGATAAGAGTCAATTCTTACGTCGGAATTCCATATTGGGGATGATAACTTTCTCACAGATGCTGCCTAAAGTTGATGGATCTTCGAACAAGTGTCTGTATTGTGCACGATCTGCTACAGTTGCGAGAAATTGCAAGGCATTTGATACAAGCTAAAAGTATAAATACACAATGCTTCAATTATGATAGTAAAATAGGAAACATTATTATTGGACTTAAACAAATTCTATTAACTATTTCCAGTTTATAAAAAATCAGTCGTACCGCATCAAACTTTGGCTGCTGACCCGTTGATGTTAATAAATTCCAAATCGCTGTAACGAAATTTGGCAAGTATGGTTGAAACTCTTCATCGTATTTCTGTGCATAAAGACCAACGTTGTCGCATACTTGTGATTTCAATTGTTCAATTACTCCAGCTTCCTCGTCATCCTGGAAACGACAATGTTGTTAGTTTAACATTCTCGATACGTATTAATTTTCAATGTATATTTACTGTAGTTTGTAATGGTAAAACTTCTGTTGTGAGTAAAGTATGGAAATTGGACATCCAGATAGCCATGTTATCTTCAAAGAATTCTGGTAGATCCTAAAAAGATTATCATTTTCATTATTCCAGCTAAATGTGCAATAGATATTTTTTTAGAGTAACACTCACTTGGAAATTTAGAGAGTAAAAAACCTTGCACAGTATAACCAATGAATTGTAAATAACTTTTAAGGCCTCCACATTATTTGCATGAACTTGTGTCAAGTTCATAGTAGCCTAAAATGATCAATATTAATTGAAGATACCATATATAGTTTAACGTGCCATGTCATGTTACGTGTCTTAAAAATATAAAATAAATAAATTCATTATTTATAATTGAAGACACTTACTACAAACAAGTCAGTTAGTGGTTTGGCAAATTGCTCTAAAACGAATTTGATCTCGGTCCAAAGACTTTGACTTTTAAATTCATAACGGTAGCGTTTAAATAACGAATGCGCTGTATGTAGGACCCCATTTATAATATGAAAATCGCCAGTATTGAACTTTTCAACCATTTGATCAAGGAGTTCCGGCCATTTGTCAGGGAAATCATGACGACCAATTATTGAGACCGCATCTGATAGTTGTTTCTGAATAGAATCTGGAGAGTGGAGCATTAAGTTGACTATTAATTTTTTAATTGCAGCTCTATCTTGTGCGTGAATGCGATCACCAGTATCTTCTTCCTAAAAGGTTTAACAATAAAACGCATTAATTAAGGTTTACTTTATCTGAAATGGAAATGATAATTATAATTCAATGACTACATAATAATTTCAAGAATAAGATTCTACTGCCATTAAAATTGTTCCGTTGGACATTTCAATTTTTTTTTAAAATCTCAATTAATACTGACCACTTTCCAATTTCTTTTGATGTAATTTTTGAAAGCCACAGCTCCAGCAACACGAATTGTTATATCAATTTCAGATTTATCCACCAGATGTAGCAGTAGTAGTGGATAATTTTGATTAACTTCAACGGATTCCAAAAATTTTTCGGCTGCAACAAATAGTTCGTAGTAATAAAAAAAAGAGTTGAATCTGAAAATTAATATTCAGTAAATACTGCTATATATTTTGGATGCATTAAGTATTGAAAACCAACATCTTAATTATTTCACGATTACAGACTCCATTCGAAAAACAATAATAATGAAGAGAACACGACAAATTTGTACTTAACAATAAATTATTAAATCTAAATTATTAGTACGGGCAGATAAGTTAGAGGTTATGTTATTTGCATTGATTTCTACGATGCATGCAAGTACAATTCATAAAAGAATTCATAATTTCATGGTTATATGGCGAGATATTAATCACTATCATCGATAGAAATAACTCTTTAGATTTGTTTCGATGGGGTTGAGATCAGCTAGGCAGAACGTAGTATTTTTTTAAGGTTAAGTTACCAGGTCGCCTGACGTTGACATCAGGGTTAAGCGTGTGTTTCAGATACTCGTTCAGAGTGAACAGATTATCGTCGGTGAGCTCCATCGTTCATATATCCTGAGTAAAATTCAGCAAACTAATTCGATATAAAACACCTCAACATCCAGGAACGCCGGAGATTCTTAACATCACTGCACAGTACCGGCTTTTTGTAAATTCAATTTGATAGTAGCTAGGACTGCTCGTCAGGTGGCACTGCAAGCGAAAAATTAACTAGAGGAAAAAAAATGCGGGAAACAATTTCTTCTTCAAATCATTAAGAAATTATTCGTACGAAAAGCGTATTATTAATTAAGTAGCATTGTTTAACAAAAAAGAGATATAATTATTTTAAACAAAATGGAAAATATGATACAGTGCATTAAACTTTTGTACATCACGTATGGATTAACATTTAACAAAATGTATCAAATTGTTTTCTTATTTTGTTCATGTTTTTCTGAGAGGTTTGATAATCTTCTTTTAGTTTGTTTAATTTTACTATTCAATTCCTGATTCAAACGCATCCCTGATCTGGTAGCTCTCACTAGAGAATTATCATCCATTCTGTGATAATAAAAAAATAATACAGTACCATAATATTAAACAGTAGACAAAGAATTAATTTTGTAATAAATATTTACAAAGTCTCCTTCAATATTTGCAAGTTGATCAGAACATTGCCTTCGTCGAACTTCGTTCGATCATTAAAATCGTATCGCTGTTTTCGAATATCTAATTGTCTTTGCAGATTTTGTAATTCCTCCGCATATTGTTTATATCTTATACAATAATTCTCGCAGTCTTGCTTCAAATTTTCGAAACTCTGCAATACGACGTTTGGTATGCAATAAAAAACACGTATGGAAAAATTATTGTCGTTCTTTTTAAACTTACGTATTCAATCTGCGCTTGTTGAATTTGGGATGCCAATTTTGCGACATTGTCTTCAAAATCTTTGCTATAAAATAATACAGTCTCGAAATAAATTACAAAATGTTTCATCTACTTACGTAATGTTATATTACGCAAAATATTTTACATTATTTTCAGCCTGCACTCCATACTGCGTTGTGTTTCTAAAGCAACTTCGTGCTCTCGGTCAGAAATTTCACGAGTTTTCTGTTTGATTTTCTCTTCGAGCTGGCTCGCATCTTTTTTCTCATTATTTATATCTACTGCTAGGTAAGAATTACTTTGTTCCAATTGGAAGAATTGTGTTTTCCACTTCTTCTTCGTCTCCATGACTTTTTCAGTGTCCACTTTAAGTCTTCCATCCTTTACGTTACATAAATTAATTCGAATCAGCCGTTAGAAAACTTAACGTTGTTTAATGATTGTTTACCTCTTTTATTAGGGCATCAATAACCGAATGAACTATGTTTCCTTTACTTGCGATATTTACGGTGTCCGTGGGTGGTTCAGCCATTTTGTAGAACAGATTTCGAATAACGTTAATTTCGAATTAAACAAAAATCCTCAGTGCACAGTCTAATAAACGATTTTTCAAAAACTAACAAATTGGCGTACTTCCGTAAGTTAATTAGAATCAGACTTTAGTGACATCTATGAGAAACGTTTTAGAACTATAACATTCTACTGCATCCACAACGGATAAAGAAAATGATATAACAAAGTTCAGTTACTATCAAAATCAGGTAAACTGCGAAATGTATAATTTTAATCAAAATAAGACTATTTGATTCTTACTTTAAAAAACGGTTTCGTTCATCGTATCATTGTACGCACAATAAAAGATACAGGTTCTCCTTTCGTAAAATACGATTGTTTTATTTATTTACAAGCACGTTTCTTCGTCAGCCCTGCGACCAGGGTCCATTGCAAAATCTGCAAAATTATTATCCAATATAGTTGTTGCAAGAATTTATGTAAAACTGACGTGTCAAGTATCATTTGCAAAGTATCACACGGTGCAATTCACCGTGATCGACAGGGCAGTGTCTGTGCCATCATAATTAATAATATTAGCAACAATAGATACTTAAATTAGTAGTACCTAACTACCTTATAAACAAACGATTAGATTTCGATTGAACCGGATATAAGGCAATAGTGTACTTCCGGCCATCGTACGAGTACCCAGTGATAATCCTACCCTAATGAATGTAGCTCGATTTCTTTTTATTAAAAAAAAAACAACAAACGCATATCGACTTGAAAAAAATGTCCCTGGTAGCGTTTCACTTACGAAATTTTGAACAACTTATCTGAATAATGACATAACGAGCGAATAAAAAGCAACAATAATCAATAATTTGATTATACGACTAAGTAAATTAATCATACCATCATTAATAACATTGTCGATTCGTGTAAATGAGTGCTCTAAAAAAAACCTGTCACTGCATAATTAATTCCACGAAAAATTATCAGATACTGATCGATTCCGCTCATGCCAAAATTGGTACTGGTCCCAAAAACTATAACGGTTCTCTCATAATATATAAGTATAACAGTGAGATAAGAGAATACGAGACAAAGCGTGGGTGAAAATCCGGTTAGCTGTTCGATCATAACCGATAACAATTACAAAATAGGATACTGATTAGTCATGAAATATAAAATTAGCGAATAGATGGTTGATTGGATTTCATTAAAAAAAATGAACAATACGTCATTACTGTCATTATAAAGAACAGCAAGACATTAACGAATTTAGATTCCAAACTAGAATCTTGCTAATTGAAATATGATGCTGATTAAAAAAAATGTCATAATGAGCCCATAATTATAAATATCGAATGTTTCTCTACTTAATAGTAATTATATAGTTCCGTGTTAGTATTCGTACTAAATCCAAGGTAAAGTCTAATGGGCGTATACAGAATGGGCATTAGCTTAATACTAAGTTATCAGGAGAAACTAGCATGTCCACTTTGACAATAATTTATACAGTGGACTGTAATCAGTGTCTTGGGAGGTGCGACTGACCCAGAAATTCTAAATGAATGGATACTTGATCGCTACTTACGATGATTTAACTTTAACATCTTGAACATAGACCGAGAAACCTTTTACGTATTAGAAGGCACGCATTAGAGATTAGACGATTAGGAAGTAATCCTATATTAGGGACTGTATAAAAATGCGTGGGCACAGTCCGATTTTTGACACCCACGTTTCTCATTCAGCAGTTCATTTAAATATGCTTGTCCGACTTTACTTTCAGACTTTTCGTGACGATCGGTAGGATTTCGTAAGTGAATTCCGCTTTCGTTTAATTCAAGTAAATACGAATTTCGAAGTACTAATTTTTTTGTATAGACCGGATATATACTGGTTTCTTTAATTTAGATCACAGGAACAAGAATTCTGTCTAGAGGTCAAGAAGTGAAGATAAGAAAGGACTAACTGACTGATCTTCGTGGAATTCCTGTGAACAAATGATTTTTTTTTTAATGTAGGATAGTCGGTGGAATTAAGGAATTCCGAAAAAGTGGCACTCCTCTCATGAAATAGAGGATCAGAGCTTAGCTGAATACTTAGCTAATCTTATTGAGTATATCAAGATTACGCAATGTGGTATTCAACTATCTAATGCGATGATGGCGGCAAAGGATCATAAGGACTGGCGTTGAACCCAACGTATCTATTGTTCTTTTTGTGTACGAATCCACTTTGTGGATCTGCACTGTAATAAATGACTCTTCGGATGCCGAAAGGATCGATATAACCGAAGGAACCAATTTTCTTATCACTCGGCTGTTCCTCTTCTTCGTGATAATGAGTTTTCAAATAATACTGGAAACCATTGGCTGTTGAGTGAACACCGTCGTACGGTGGAAGTTGTTGTTGGGATGTTGCGGAACCGGAAGATGCTGAAGAAGATGATCCTTGAATTGGAGATCTGGCTAAAGCTTCCTGTGATCCTGGAATTCCTGGTCTCTGAACTTGCCCTGGCGTTACTTCCCGATATCCAGCTGGATTGTAATTGGCTTGTTGTGTTGTAGAATTCAAACTGTTAGGTTGGTACACAACCTGCACAGGTAACTGTTGGCTGGCTTGACCACTGTTCTCATCGTAAACAGGTGGCTGAACTAGTACAGCTGGTGGTGGAATATGATAAGGATAAGAACTCCTGTAAGGACTGACGTAAGGACTCTGGAATTGATATCCTGGTAATAGATAATTCGTATTTGGTCTTAGGTAGCCATCTTCGTACGGAGATTCTGGAATTCTTGCAGTATATGGAACTGCTGTGCTCGATGGAGCTGTATAATGATTTGATGACTCCAAGGATGTTGTAGATGATCTCAAAGGTGTTACTGTGTTCGCTTCGATGCTGTTTGGCACGTCTTTCAATTCTGGTTGTCTGGAAAATAATTAAATGGTTCCTCAATTCACACTTACGTCCATCCAAGAAGGTTATCGTCAATATTTTTTCTTATTTCATAACTTTCGCAATTTTGTTAAACAAGTAATTCTTTATTACCTGAAAGGATTTGGTGGTCTCTGTGGTGTCACCAAAATTCCACTGTCAGCTGGCACCTTTTTGGACGCTGATACTGCATCCTGAATGGGTCTGTCCTTGCCGACGAAGACCGTCTTGGATCTGACATTAATGAGATATTATTATCAGATAGATAAGCAGTAATCAGTGGTTTGCAGTGGGATGAAGGAAGTAACAGTATATCAACAAAGAAATAGTACTGACGACCAGACCACAATAGAAATGCAGACAAAAATAATGACAATAAGATTACTCAATGCAACGGGTATTGTTTAGATTACTGTAAATTCTCAGGCTGTCACTAGTTCAAGGTTAACACTGTCCCCGTTCCCGGGCAGCCTAATTACGCTCAAGTCAAATTAAAATGCTTATATTGTAGCTAATAAAGTTTGCAAATAATGCCTACAAAGACAAGTACTTAAGTATCGCGTAATTGCAGAGTAATTACCGTTTCTGCGATGTCATACATGCTAGGAAATCTTCAGTGCCAAAAATCTTACGAAGATTAATTAAACATTTAGTATTCTGGCATACTATAGTTTTATACGTTATAAAATTTATTTATCTTTTACAATTAATTACCGCAATATCCGGAAACCCTGATCGTCGGCAACGTAATCTTTGATTCTCAAATACCCTAGAGGATCCAGCCAGCCTTCTGTACCAACGACTGTTCCATCTTCGAGCCTCTTCTCTTTCCGGTATTGACCACTGAGTGTCTGGAACCGGAAGTAACGCTCGGGACCCTCATCCGTTTGTATATGGTATTGCGTATTAGGACTGACATCCCAGCCGCTCCTTTGAGCCTCGATCTCATCCGCGGTCAAGCAAAAGACGGAAATCTGATTGAGAAAGAAAATAAAAAATTATAATTTTCAAAATTGTACTGTAAAGCCTAGCATAACGTCTCCTTAAGAAATTCTTACATTATCGCTACTTAGAGATTGCAGTTATTTGCAGAAGTTTAATTTCTTAGATACATGCATCAAGGACATCATGCATATGATGAAATTATGCATTTTTTTCATTAAAAAATTATTGCATTTATATTTACAGTAACCACTTAAGAACAAAGACTATAAATAATTGGCGATTTACTTTGAATATCATTGAGCGAACGAAGTGAGATCTCTGGTCATTATGCCATTGTGAATGACTAAAAATTGTCCATATTATCTTGAGCAGTACTAGCAATGATTAGAGTATCATTTAGTTGTTCTTCGTCTATAATCCTCGTCACGGAGTCCTTAACACTCTAATTATCTAATAATGTAAGTATTGTACCGTTCTCTAGGTTTGGTTAAGGCGAGGCACTGATTATTATGCGTTAGATTATGCCGCATACTATAATGTATACTAGTAGTACGTCCAATTATCCAAAAATACAAATTCGCAGGTGCATCCTATTAAATAGCTAATAATTTTAACAGATTCACTGCCCGAATACGATGCGCCAGCCTTTGATTGCCATAGTATGCAAATTCTGTAATTACTCGATTAAAAATTGAAATGAAAACGGTAGCAAGTTGGCCAAGAATGTCGTAGGCCGTCAGTAGGTGGGCAGGTATAACCTCGAAATTGTTGTTGCGGGTTGTAACCTTGTAGTCGGTCGATCGAATTGATTATTCCCAATAATTTGCAATCTACCTAACAAACCAGTCCTGCCAACTGCTATAACCATGAGCTTGCCAAATATACAATCAGAAAAAATATCAAATGACACGTCCTATCCTATTTAGTTCTCAAATTTCAAATACATTTTGCAACGTTCTTTATCTCCATGACAACTTACCCGTACGAGGTCACGTATCTTATATGAATATTATGATTTTTATTGTATATACAGGTTATGTTCGAATTTTTGTATTGCTGTATTTCGTTTCACTGCAACTATTTATAATATGGGTTTACGTAAAGGATTACATGGGGATCTTGTATAGGATTTCACGAGGCCATGGGACTTGCCACGGGGATTTCTTAATAAGGAGTGCAGAGCCTCGAGAGTCGGCTTTTCCAATCCCACGCATTCTTCTGTCGCCATGACACTCACTTCGCGCCACTTTGAGTGACTTTGCGTTTGTAAACTTATAATACTGTTGTTTCATCTTGAATGCAACGAGAGACAACCTCTGGGCGATGGTATTATTCGATTGGTACTACGATATTATAAAGTTTATTGTATTCTTATAAAGTAGATAATTATAATTCTATGGGGTTCATGATGATATGCTAAAACTAAGGTATCATTTATCTTGTAGCAGAGATAGTACTTTATAACGTAACGATTAATTTCGAGATATTACTTATCGTGTTGCTTGAATGTGATTTGTCTCGTTAACTATACGTCATTAAACAATGCACTCGGAGAGATTGCAATGATGATAATTTTTATTCGTTTGGCTTATTGTCTCTGGAATGATAATTTGACGGGATAGGCGGTTAGTAATATAATCTTTAAAATGTACCTGCAAATATTTTTAATCTTATTTTTAATTGATATAGTGACTTAATGATTTCTCATCAGTAGATTCGCGTGCGCTTCTCTACTGACTGTTAGAGCTACTCCTTGTTTATTTAAATGAAAAGGAATCAGTAATGTGCGTGACCGCTTAGTCCATTTAGCAGAACAGTTTTCATAGAATAATTTGCTAATTATAATAATCGAGTTGAGTAAAGGATTAATTAATAATGATGGATATTCGTGCACGATGGAAACCGCAACGTGCTCGAGATTCCACAGATAACAAAAGTAGTAAAATACATTGAAAATATTCCAAGTACATTCCGTCATTTATTTTTGCTGAAAATTTGCAAATCTTACGTATATTATTTGCACGTTCAATTTTACCAAATAAATTTTTATCTGCTGGACATCTTTTAAAATATGTATTCATTGACATTGTGATTAGGCAAAAATAACAGCCTGTACCGTCATTTTGCAAGGTTTACGCAATTTCCGAAAATAGACGATACCGTTCTACGCACACTGAACATTTTCTTATTTTTACGCATTACGCATATCTACCGGGATCAATGATATTTACAAACAGCGGCGACATTCATTAGTATAAATGAATATTGATCCAATGTAATTAAAAGACGTCGTAAAATTCTCGAGCGATCAGCTGTAATAGTTTACCAATTATGTGTGTGTTTGTTTACAATAAATTCATTTCGTATGGACTTCCAATCAATAAATATCTAACTATACGAAGTGATTATTAAATCGAATATCTTTTTTATAGCGATTGTATCATTATTAATCGTCAGCTGTTTTTTATAATAATTTCACGTTACTGCGAGTCTGCCAAAATTATCGATTGGTTCATAAATACACAAATTCACTGTTATACCATGTCTAAGTCAGTGTTAAGGATTTCCTGAAGTCAACGCACGAACTTTGAACTCTACTTAATTTAATGCAATTGTGAAATCCATTAAGAGATACACGAAGGAAAAAAAATACTTTCTCCAATTCACCTCGCATTTTTTAATGTCACGCAACAAAGCCTCATTGATACCCTATAGCCTTAATTCAACTGATTAAGTAATTGAAAATGGTAATTCCCTAATTAAAATTGATTGAACAAATCAGAGCTAATTACGAGTCCGTAATTTAATCCATTCACAATTCCTTCGTATACATAACATACGAATATACGTATCTCATAACCTATTCAAATTATTTGTATAAACAAACAAAAAAAATGTAAGATGCTACATTCTACATTACAGTTCTTCTAAGGACACTTTTACTACAGCATCTAGAAATTCCACGCTGTCTTAACCTACCATAGAAATTCTCGTGTTACCACGAATGGTTCTGTGCTATAACGCTGGAATACCTGTACACAGTGTATACCGGTATATATCCATCAACGTTACAGTCCAGGATGCCAGGACACTTCGTGACGTGGCAGGAGAAGGGTTCAACGTTCGTAAAATTGTACCGGAACGATAATGATTTTTGTCGGATTACGATAATGCCCTCTGCGGAAAGAAAAGAAGCGAAAGAGGCGCGTTTCCGGCGGCGTGAAAGTGAAATTGCCATGGTGCCCGTTAGTATTGTGCCTGACTCTAGGTATAAGACGCCATTATTCAGTATAGGTATAACAAGTCTATATATAGGTATAGTGAGCTACTTACAATTGATCTAGTCATATTAGTAACGATACAAAGAGAATTCAGAATTCCAATAGGAAATCCTAAAGCAAGTCAGTATCGTGCCGTGAAAGCCTGAACGTACAGCTTTCGTTTGGAAATCCGATTCGAATTTCGCGCCAACGAAAATTGTGCAATTCTCACGTAACAGGGGCTTCGGAATAATGCATTATGTAAATGACCAAACGCGTTGATTGTACGCTGGGATTTACAATGACGAATTTCTAACGCAATTCCATTCAACGTCTTAGCGAATTTCCTGTTTCACTACGGAGATCATATGTTTGCTGTTTTTTTTTATTTACTCAACACCAGAGAGACGGATAAGTATTTTAACAAGAATGCGACGTGGAATTTCATAGCAATTATTGTTAAGGCTTACGTACAATTGACGCCAGCGATCAGTCGCTACCTAGATCTGTCATTAAGACGAAAATAGGTCAGCGTCGGTAACTGTTTCTTTACTTTTTCCCTTTTCGTATTTACGAGCACAACCGGCTACTAAGAGCAGAAATTTATTTTTCACATACATATATACACACACACACACACACATATATGAATATTACATATGCTCTGTGTATATCGTGTTCGTGTTTGGTTCTCGTAAGTCCAAAAATAATATCAGTACAAGTGCCATAAAAAATAAATAAAAAAATGCAGCTGCAGATACGTAGACGCCGCATTAATTTTTATTTAGCCTGCCCCAACGTGTGCGTATACTTATATGGTGCGCGGTTATAATCGATTGGCAATCAATAGCAAAAGGAAAGCGTACTCGACGCCCTAATGAGACGCGTCCACACGCCAGACACGAGGCCGCCTTTACGCTGTGCGACATCAATGCGGTTTTTATATTGGCTGATTTGAGATGCCCGTGCTGTAATGGTCGTACGAAATCGAAAGCCTCTCAGTGCGATTTAGCGAAATCTTACTTTTACTTTTTCAAGCGTCAATCGATGAATTTTATTGCGCTGTATAAAGCTGACGTACGTATACAGATGGGATTGAAATATGGTGAATATATCTAGGGAATTGCATAATCTAAGAGGATTGTCACATTATCATATATCTGTTCTACAATGATATATTCATTTTTTGATTTTGTACGCGTATCTTAGGTACCGTCGCGTTGACCGCGTGAAGATGCAATTGATGATATTGAAAATCATCACGGGTGCATTTGCATTTTGACGATAATGGAGTCTAGAGTGTCCTCGGTATTCGTTGGATTTTAACTTTGCCATTTCGGAACTGCTTATACATTACTTATTTCGATTGGTTTTGGTCATATTCGTAGAACTACTAATATACCGCGATATTGTGCTAATAAAGTGATCGCTCAAAAAGGTTATAGTGAGAAAAAAAATGGGCGACCTTGGAAATTTTTTTCTTTTAAAACCTGGTAAGTAACTAAAAAAATAGATATAAATGTTAATGATATTTATATTAAATAATTTATTGCTTATTTGGGTGTAATTTTATTTATATCATTGACTAATGATCAGTGGGAAAGTGAGCCATCATTGTCAGGTTTATTATTCGAAATAAATGAGTCAAGCGATTCCAATGTCATTGTACTATTTGGTATTCAGTTAACGGCCTGTCATTCTATGGTATGGTGATGATTGTATTCGATTGATAGATAAATACCTTCCAGCATTCGTTACGTGCCGTGACCTTGATAATGAAAGTACGTCATGCTTAGCAATTGCAATTACATCAACAGTATTAATGATCAAAAAGAAAATTTTATACACAATTTTTTTCAGCGACATGATCACCGACGGAAAATGAGTGGTAATTTATAATGGAAAACATAGTCACAATGAAACTAATCAGTCAATCAATCATACATACAATATAAATAGCGTCAAGATGAATTGCAAAATCATCATTCAGTCATTTCAAACATTGAAAAGTGTTAAGCTTAATATGCCGGGAAAATCATTTTGGAACTGATATCTCGCGCGAAAATAATAATAATACAGTATGAAATTTTGTACTATCAAAAGACTCAATGATTTTTTTAATAACGGTAAGATTAGGATAACATCATTTACTTGGATGATCTTCCGAGAAGATATAATCTTGTTATTTATAATTTTTAATTTCAAGGGTAATCAAACTGAATAGAACTAACTGTGAAATTCTAACAGATATCCTGGAATTTTCATTGAAGCTTTATTATTGCTACCGTTCAGTGAACAATAATTAAAATACTTCAGAAAAAGTTGCTATTGTTACAATCTGAATGACTGGCCGATATCTGCGCCCATTGTGATTGAGTCTATGTTAGATATAAATATTAGAATTATTTTTTATTCACAAAAATGTAAAGGGTATCCCGGTACTGGATAAAGAAAATTTGTTCTTTTTTGCAATTTCGAGCGTATTATAATTCTAACGGAACTTATTTATATTATAAGAGATTCGCGGTACTCCAGATTTATTTTTCTAATCCGGTTTAGATTTTTGTACACGTATGCTCGTTCCAATTTCATTGTACTAAATGATGGGGACGGTATTGATTGCTACACGGTTCATTTTTATTTTGAGAAATTTTTCGCACGATGGCATAGAAATCAGCCATTTCCATTTGTTATCTTAGAATGGCATTCAATGGCGAAACGAATTCGCTTAATGTGGCACGAGAGTAATTAAGTAGTTGTTTTATTTTGACACATTTCTCTTTTGCATTGTTTGACTAGATCACTGTAGCCTATGGTAATTTACCTGTACATGTTACTGTACAAGTATAGATAATTACATCTACTGTCACAATAATAACAGTAGGTACTTTGTAACAGTAAAAAATTAACGGTTATTTAATTTTCTAAGTTTTAATTAAAAAATCGTCATATTTATGTCAATTTTGAAAAATTATTTAATAATTAGATAAAACTCATGAGAAAGGTCTTAGAACGTTATCAGTACCTAATCGATACGTAATGATAAGAAGTACAATATAAAATGATATCAACGATTAATAATAATAAAAATTAAAATAATTAAAAAAACATGCATACCGTAGCACAATGGAGAAACACCAATATCCAAATAGCCATGGACATTGTATCGCCGTATAATAAACGATATATCACAATTATATAAACCCAAAAAAATATTAAATTTTCTTTCGTTTTTATTCCCAATAAAATATAAATTTTCACACGATTCGTTCAACCTCCATTTGATTATTTTTGAGTCAAGATCAAGTGAATAATTGAGTAAGTGAACCACTGGTTAAAGTCAATGTCAAGTTCACAGTCGGTCATAAGACCGGCTTTGACTATTTTAACTTAACCCTAAAATCCAATGAGAAATAATTTTAAAAATTTGTAAAATTTATCTCGCGTACGTTCCCTTCAGACGATAATCAAAGGACCAAAATTATATCCCGAAATGAAATTTTCGCGAAAACCATCGACGAGCTACTCCGTCGAGGCTAAAAGAGCGAATGCAATATTCGAACTAAGAGAACCAGTGACGCTCGCCATTTGCTTGGCTATCACTAGAAGACTCCTTCACCACCATCTCCCATCATTTCTACCTCCACTGCCACTTCCATCTTCTTTACTTCCACCTCTTACACCTTCACCTACACCACCTCCGCCTGAACTTACTTCCGCTCGAGGAACGTCACTTTCCTTAAGTTGAACGTACCATCTCTTGGAGACTTTTTCAATATATTAAGAGATCAACAAGTTTACGATAAAAAATTCCCATGGTTACACGAGCCATTGTAAAACCCCTAGACAATACTGTGTTATGAAAAAACCAGAAATTTAATAACAAAATCTACTAGGCTCTCTACCGCTTTTATCAAGAGTGCCTGATCTAATATTTAAATCGATCCGCACAACTGTGTTTGATAATACTCTTTTGTTTCAACAATATAAAATTACGCGTATTTAATGCAACCAAAGCGTTACACGCGTGGGAAATGTATCAGTCTTACGTGTATGTTAATAAGGTGATTACTCCAGTCTGAGATGACATCATAGCCACTGTTGCGTACAAGTAGTACTAAAGAGGTGTAGGAACGTGTAAAAATAGTGTGTAACGCGTTGAGGAATTGCCGATTGTTTACAGCCATTATATGGAGACCATTCATGCATTCATCAATCTTCGCAATTTTCAACCTCGGAGACGAAGCTTTTAAGATGGAGGACTCTCCCACTGTCCTCAAGACTGGTTTAACAGTTTTTAGTTACTGGTAAATATGTCTTCGCTCAGAGTAACGTTACGTACGTATGTACAAATCTGTAGCAAGACATTGTCCAGTAATGCAGGCAGAGATACCAGTCGCCTGAGATCATTGCTGACTCGATTCTCCGCCTCCGCAAATCCTACACCAACAATCGTTTACGAATCACGTGCAGGATATTATGTATAAATTAAAATGACAAAAGAATTGTTTTTTTGCACGTTCAATTGAATAATCATCAATATATTTTGAAGGCTGACGAAGAGTGAATGAAAATGTGTGTGTGTGGGGTGGCGAGAATAGGATTAAAGAATGTATTATAAAAAATAGCAATAAAATCAGTAATGATTTAAAAAAATGATGTTTACACCTTCATCAGCAGCAATGAGGATCATCGAGTATCAGATGACGTCACTTGTCATATGTGTAGCAAGTAATTCCATATATAGACGTATTGAGTATGTTCCTCATGTCGTAAGCAAACGTGACGATGTTAGATCATCGATAGACGAGTCATTTTGATGATCGCTGCGTGTCACGTATTTCCGTACAAAGATTACGTATGAACAATGACGCTCTTCATGGAATTATATTTTATTCTACCCATTGTACCTCGTAGCAGTAGACTTTAATCGTATTATTCAAGGAATTCAAGATGGCGGTGAAAACGAGTCTGGCAACATGGTTAATGGTTCCACACTCGGTGTTTTTATGGTTAAAGACATTTTTATACTGTCCTTGTTATACGTCAAATAATATTCCACGGGTTTTATTTATACTCCATATATATATATTCATAACTGGGCTACTGATAATATTATTTTCCATCCGGTTCTTAAACCAAGATTCCTTCTGCATGAATCCCCCACAGGTAAGGTTATGTTATGTTCTGTTATATCCAGATTTGGAGAAAATGACTACCTTGACTTCACCCCGGTTATAATTCATTTAACGAGAATCATTCTGGCGCTGCACCTTATTTATAATGGATATAACTTTCATCCTCATTAAACAGAACGTAAAAGCAGAGTGTAGTGAGCGCATCCTTAATGGTATTCCCCCAGCGTTTGGAGATGCACGAGTGCGTCAGCGTCACTCTGGAAAATAATGTTAAGCGTCGAAGAGATATGGATAACAATAACGATAATGATAACGATCTCGCATACCGTTTCAATTCCACGAAATTGACCAGAAAATGTTTCCCTTGAAAATCGGTTCCTTTACAGGAAGCCGATAAGCACTGTTTAATGAAGTAAAAATGTCAAATTATGTATAACAAGAAATTCAGTAAACGAAAAATATGTAAGAAATATTTGTAGCATTAAAAAAACTGTTTCAGCAGCGTCTTTGTGGCTGCTGCAATTGCGTCATAAATCTGGCGCACTCTTGCACGAGGTCTTGTCGGTACTATATTATACAATAAATTATTAGGTAGTTCAAGTACACGAGGATACTAAATACTAGTTACGATCTTTTCAAGTATTTTATGCGTTATTCCAATGAAGGTTATGTATTGCATGGTGAATATTGCGCGTGAGATCGATATTACGATATTATCCCACAGTCCTTAATATATCGCTTGTCGGTATCACGCTAGGTTAGGTTGGGGTACTAAAGGGAGACAGAAGAAACTTAATTCTCAGGGGAAACAAGCGTACATCTCTTTACGGCAGATGAGGATTTACTGACACAGTTATAGCAGCGTGCAGTATGTGCAACGCATGCAGTCAATATAAAGTGGCTTCCGCTCCGCGAAGCATAAAACAGCAGAATTCTAAATGCGTCAGAGAACTGAAATCCCGGATTCCAAGGAAATATATAAAACGTATGAACCACTATCACCGGATCAGGATTCGAAATCGGTATGTAATTAGATTTGAAAAATTGCCATAGCTGACAAAATGGCCGATGAGATCACGTTAACTTTCGACACGTTTAAGTACTCAGTGACACTGGATTAAATTCCATTTCTTTTTTCATCGCTGTACTATCGACTAGCGAGAGTTGAAAAGTCTAAAGAGAGTGAAAGACAGATACGCTGTGTAAAATGAGAAAAAGAAATAAACGAACCCACTGTCTCGAAAGATCTTTCCAGCGATATTTTACACAGGCTCCGTAAAAGGCGTGGGAGTGTACTCGATTCTCTTGGAGCACTCTCGTAGCTCTCTTTTTCTTGCTCTCTTGGACAAATACGTACTAGGAGCCGAATATTCGCCATTCGTCTAACAACTGCGTTTGACTATGCCTGCCACTGGGCTCATAGGTACTAAAACTAACCGCTGCGGAGCCACGTGCGATTCATGCGTGTGTCTGTTGGTGATATTCTTTCTTCTTTTCTCCTCTTGCTTTTACGATTGACCCGAATTGCTTTCACTTTTACGATACCACCATCCAGGACATGACGGAAGAACAAAAATAACAAGAATCACAAATAACAAGAAGAGCCGGTACACGCTGTCGACCATTGGTATGTCTACGTGACACTGGACTCATAATACTTTACTTTTTAATGAGAAATGATATTTCTAATGAATCTTTGGAGAACATTGTCACTTGGTGTTTTGATATAGCCGGTAGTTTTGTTGGTACTTCAAAGAATGACTTTTGTGTTTGCCGATTGGATTGCACAGAGAATTGTATGGACTTACGTAGTTTCATCTCGCTGTACGATATTCGTATAGTACTTGCTTTCACTTTTACTATGACTATCTTGAAAGAGTGACTGAGCAATGGGAGCTCGTCAATCGCTATCTAATCATCAGGAACACGTACAGTGTATACTTATATATTGTTTAGAGTACGATGTAGCAGTTTATTAGTATCGATCCCACGTGGAATTGTGTACGTTTTACTATGCATTGGACCTCGAAATATATTTCTCAGAGTCTCAGGACCCTCCCAGTAAGATCAAGGACTGCAGTGAGGCTGTTTGGTCGATTAACTTGACCTGGAATTATGGTGTTGTAGATAAACATCGTGGTAATTGAAACAACTAGAGAATTCAACGTTTACACGTTAGTTCGCACGTATTGTCACTGAGTAATCGTACGCGGTTAAGAAATTCTATGGTATTATACAATTGTAGTATCTGAAGGCGCAAAGACTTCCATGAAGTTTTCAATGATTTTCGATAAAAAATAAATATTTCAATTTTAGTTCGAGCTGGTTTTTCCTTAAAATGAGTTTTTAGAAAAATAGAAAAACTTGTTAGGTTACATTAGTTTTTAGACGAATATTAAATCTTTGTCGAAGACGAATTTTCCAGTTCGCAAATGTCTCTACGAATAATTGTGTAATCTCCTGAAGAATTACGTCCGCTAACGCGATTTATTATAACTTGTGTGGCCTTATTTTCATCGGGCGGGTGATCATTCATTTTTATAGTGGTTACAGTCCTTGACGGTCCTTCTTTGACATAAGAATGTTTCGCTTGTGAATACTTTTACTTGTTCAATTAATAAAGCAAATTGTTCGATTACTATTGGACTCTTGAAAATATCGAAATGCAATTAGAAACCTCGACGCACTTACCGCAACAAGTTTAAAATTAGTAACTCTATTATCTGCTCAAAGACAATAGAAGATAATATGTTTTGTCAAATTAAGGTAAAGAAATTCTGAATGCTTTTTAAAAATATTTTCATTCATTAAGAGCATTAATATATTGAATTAGCACTGCCCACGCATTACGCCTAAAGTAACTGATTATGAAAGGTATATTTCAAGGTGACACTGTACAAATGACGTCCACTAGTGTTACGCAAAATGAAATTACATAAATGAAATCGAAATTTTAATAGCGCATTACCGAGTTGGGAATATTTATTTTTAATTATGTATATTATATTACATATTCGAATCATAGACCCTCACGGTACTTTCGTAATTAAGGAGTAAAAATATTTTGCAAAACTCATGAAATCTGAAAGTTACAACTGATTTATATCCCTATTGAATAATTTCATCTTATTTATCTTTCGTTAAGTGATCGCTCGCTAGCAATCAAGACAACCGCCCATTTCCACCCACACGTCGCGAATTTAGGAACGTAACAAATTACGAAACATCATCTATCAAGGTTAATAAGATTCCACTCTAATTATGGCATCCCAATGATAATCAAGTTCAGTAATAGTCAGTCGTTTGGCGCCATTGTCACCTTTCTCGTTTTCAGTGAACTGGAAAATTTCCTCAGATTCTTCCAGCAATTAATGCTATATTGCCGGCGCAATCGGTGAACCCCTACGGCGTAGAAAGCGAACTTCCTAAAACCACCCAACATAGTCGAAAAATGGGAATTTTCGAAAGTTCGTAAAAATTCTGTCAGCCACGCTCAACATCCGTGGTGACCATTCATTAATAGAAAGAAAAAAAAATACAAATTTAACACTTTATCCGGATTCGATCACGTTGATAGAAAAACTATTAAGAAATTTAATAACGTCATTTGTAAAAGTTGCATATAGCTACGTGCATCATTGGACTAATTGCTTATGGACTTTTATGCACCTGCTGCCGACTCATCCATGAAAAATGGGATCACGGTGTAAGCTCACAGCAGATGCATTAGAGACTGGATTGCACGACTTTCTTGATCTCGATCTTGATCTCCATCTCGATCTGTTGCTGCTATGTTAACGCAATCGTCTCTGACATTGGTAGTGTGCGATTATTATTCTTATTTTAACCTTCGCAGTGCATCGTGTGCATATAATTTGTAAATCTTACCATATCTTCGCATGGGATGGTTGGAATAAAGTTTTTAATATAAAAAAAAATTAATCGAGAACGAGTTCTCGTTGCATTTCAAGATAGACGGGTTCTTTATATATGGATATGTTTTTGCCAAGAGATTATGTCTCCGCATCAAGTTCTGCATCCGCAAAAATATTTGGGCCGTCTCAGATCAGGAAAATAACAGTCAATAAAAATTTGTATTTCAACAGCCAATGCCTGAATTATGAAACAATATTATGTTTTTGTTACAGTTACACGTAACTTAATATATTTTAGTATCATATAATAATTTACACGTCAGAACACATTAAATTGGTAGACGCTACATTAATTATACCACCTCCAATCAGTATACTGATCTTACGGACATATAATACATTAGCAAAAATTTGTTAACAAAAAAATACATATGGATAAATAACCATCATTAATTATAACTCAAGAAAACCCTTGTTAGTTTTTCTCTAAAAAAGAAACTTTGTGAACCAAATGAAAACAAAGATGAAACTCACCAATAACAGTAGACCACTGAATTGTCTCTTCATGTTGTTATTGGGAAAAAAAACAACTGAAGAATATCGTTGAAAAATCGGAAAAACACTATCCAGTCGATATCCCTTCGACCAGGTCGGTTCGATCGATTCGAAAAACTGATTATTGTCTAATGTAATTCACAAGAGAATCAAAGAAAGTCCAGACAGACCCTTAGTAGCTGAAGTAGCCGCGTCTAATCGTGTCGATACACTGAAGTAACCAGAGATCAAGACTCAACCACCAACTGGACCAAAAGGCGTTGCTTGGTTGTTCGATTGGTTGTTTGGTTTGCTCCAGTGAACGGGGATAAATCCAGATACGTGGACGCCTTCACAATTCTTTATACCACTCTTCGAGAATTTCCACCTCTTCTCCCTCCACGCATATCCTACGTTTTAATATTCATCATTTCCACCCGGATATATTTTAACAATCGGTAACAAGGAACAATTGACTGTTCTGATTAGTCGTAAGAACGCCGGAAGTAATTATGATAATTAAATTTTCCTGTGACCCTTATGAATTATGATTTCGATTATTAATTAAAATGTGTTTTTAACGTAATCAAAATATTTTTAACCAATGCTCACGTAGGCTTCTACGAATATTTCATAACGCAGTAATAATTTCGAATATTCATTCGTACGAGTAACAGGTGTCTGGTATTTATTTTTTTCTATCGTAAGTCTTTGAACGAAAGTGAAAACTAAAAAGGTGATCTATGATTCGTCTTGATCCTCGATCACGAGAATATTCGTACTCTTCTAGCTTCCGAGGAACTTTCGTTCTTAGCAATGAATAAATTTCATCAAATATTCTTTACGTAACGGACAACCATTTTGAAATTAGTTATACAAATGCGTTTGAGGTTAAACTAAAGTTATACGATTGATTTCTTTACTTTCATCCTTTCACGTATTCCGAGCATGCATTTGCGGATGCCAAGATTGTTTGCATGAAGATATTCTTAATTTCCCTATATGCAAAGATTATCGAGATGATTCGGACTGTGTGCATTCTGCTAGAATTTCTTATTGATCAGTCACGTTAATCTCTAGTTTAAATATTCCATACTGTACTGCATCGTTGGAGAAAAGAAGCTATGTAAACTCATTGCACGTTAGCAAGATAGAAGAAAGAGGATAGAAGTAAACGGGAAAAATAACAAAAAATAAATAAAAGGAATCTCTAACTAGGTGGGCGTAAGTACCTATATACAAGAGAATAAATCCCAGGCATACGTACCTACTCGGCTATCTTTTCTTATTCATTTGTATTAGCATATCGTTTTTTGATCTTCACTGGCGGCTGGGCTACCTCGTTGCTTGCGTAATGCTGCATTAAAGAATTTGAAACAGCGAAATGTAGCCATTATGACAATTCCTAGCGTGCCGAGGTCCCTTTGGATCATGACGAGTGTCACATACTTGCTCTGGACCCGTTAGAGACGTTATTACGCAAAATAAATTTTTCTGAACTTTTGTTTTTATTAAGTCTTAGTGATTACGTAATCGGAATGGAATGTACAGCTTGAAAATATTTTTTTACAATTTTTTTTAAAATCATTTTTACCGATTTTAGCAAATAATTTAATTAATTTATATACATAATGTATTCGCTGATTTAATAAAAATTTTACATATTACTTCTGACGGTATTCTTGCTGCGAACGTTGCTCTCGTTAGACAATGGAGTATCGTCTTCCTGGTAACCTACGTTAAAACGCGACAGAATAATTAATTACAAACTTATTTAGTATTTTCAAGGTCACCACAGAAATCCTGACACATCATATTAATGTGCATATATACATACACAACGCTCACAGAAAAAGCAATCGAACTGTCATTCAAGGAATTGTTATTTCAAAAAAATCTCATTGTATAACCCGTTAAAACTTATACGACTAACTGTTACCTGTGACACAATTACATATACTACCCATTAAACGATTAAACGATTTTTTTTTCTCTTCAAAAAACCGCATCATTCACCAGCAGGCAAAGTATTTGTCCAAGCATGAAATCATCGCGCGAAAAATTAACAGCGACAATACGTATAAATGTGAAGCCAGCATAACGTTACTCCGTTATAATTTTGGTACCGTATATAAGTACAAAAAAACATACCATGCCGTTATCGTTATTCCTCATGCCATTATAGCACTCTGGTAGCTCATACGTCACCGGTGTCCCTTTTCACGAATAGTCCAATTGTCTTCCTGGTAGCCCACGTATTCTTGCATATAAGGGTGGGCACGAAAATAAACAGCGCCAGTTGCATATTCAATCGCGTCACTCCCTACGCGCAACGCGCCATTACGACTTCAGGGTCCACCTTCACAAAATCAAGTTCAATGACCTCAAAAGCCGGTCTTCTTCGTCTTCCTAGTACGTTGTCGCTGGCGAATTCTTTTAGGAAACATCTTCATAAATAATCGAACGTTTATAGGTGCTTTTAGTAGGATCTTACGAGTATATATTTATCTAAATACATAGTAAATATAGTATAGATACGCTATACAGCTTGTTCAGACATGTGAACTAGACATTATGTAAAGTATTTATTTACGATTAGTGCAGACCCGCATTGTCTTGTCACTTTACCATAGGGGCTATCATACTGTACGGTACTTACCTATTGATAATCATGATCGAGAATATATCATTTATTTGTACTTTGATATGATGATTTTGAGAAAAATTCTACAGGGCGAATGATTATCATTATCGTTATGACGATAACGTGTATTGCTATTTATGGGATATTACGTGTAGATGGATTTGTCATAGTGGAACATAGGATCTAATGTTATTTTGAAATCGTAATTCGAATTTTATTCAAACTATAGTTTTACTTTTATTTGAATTATTTTTTTTTGTAATTTAATGGCTTGCGGCCAGGTTCAGTCAGCTCCGACTCCTTAAGGAGCGGATTGCGACGAGGATGACAACCCACGCTGGACGAGACACTCCCTATATTGATAGACATGTAGACTCTATCCTGCTATGTTATATTCTGGTTAATTCTCTTGATTCGCAAAAAAGAATGAAAAAAGAATAAAAAAATATACTGCCATTACTTCGGTTACGTTTTTCGACGATGCTTACCAAATACGGAGCACGCTCTTGTCGAGCTAACGAGATTCACTGTAAGTACCTTCGATTCTCTTTACAGTCTCTTCCTTTTTGTCTTTTTCCTCTTAGGTGGATACGCGGAGGCTGCGCGGAGAAGATACACGACAAGGGGATGTCGTTGCGTTTGAACGTGTCACCCATAAATTTTTCCAAGATATACTGATTAGTTTTTTTTCCAGGTATGTACCAGTGAAGATTTGTCTTTGTCAGAAGGGCAGGATTTCTTGATTTTACAATGCTTTATATGGCGCGAAGGTTTGAATTTTTCAAAGAAACAAAATGGATCGTAAAAGAGACAGTCGAGTGCATTGAGACTGTTATTTATTGGGTTTAGTATAATTTCTATGTCGTTGACGATATCAGTTGCTATTGTACTGTTTTGTTATTATTTATTAATCTAATAAATTCTAGATTTATATTTACTTACGTCTATATTTTAAGTTCACGATTTATGGTCGAACAATATATAAGAAACACCAGCTACGATTACTTGAAAAATAATTGCACCCCGTTCAAGATGACTTTCCGTGTTTGGATCCGTGCGTCGAGTGCATCAAAGTGCAACGAATGAATGGAGAATCGTCGTGCGGTCGTTATACAAGAATGCGGAATACACTATCGTTCTGCCGGATGATTTTTGGAGCCTTAGGCCTTTTAACGAAACGACCCCTGTCATTTCACGGAAATTGCAGCCGAAAACAGCCGTCAAATGGAACAGGAAGTGATTGTCAGATTTTTACTAGATTTTCAGGCGATTTCGTCGATTTTGTTTAAAAAGTCAATAACAATAATTATCGACTGATACCATCGAATCCTCAAGTATCGGAGTGACTTCTAAGCTCTGATGAAGCAAACTGCAATGTTGCGAAACGTCGGCAAAGGAAAACTACCGGACGTTGTTCCGACCCGGATGCCAATTATGATGATATAAACAATGGTCGCGAATGCCTGAAAATGGTATATGTACCATGTTTAATAGTCGGAATAATTATATGATTTTCGTTGTATTTATTTTTGTATTTAGTATCAAAAAGAATTTGAGCACGTGCCCACGGCAGATTTTAGTAATGTCAAATGAAATATTCTCTCTGTCGAAATTTCTCAAAAATCCTCATCAATATACATTTCTCAATTACCACATACTATTAAATATAACTTTTCTATAAACTGGCCTTGTACGTATATAGGAATTTCTTGGTAATTCTATACTTCATATTATTCTTTCAAATCAATTGATCTTAAACCGCGTTAAAATAATTTACGATGAAATTGATTCCAAATTTTTTTTCAAATTGGAACTTATACTGAGCACTGGATAAGATCGTCTAATCCGCTAAGTTAATTCATGGCACATAAAAGATACATGTATTTAAGGGTAAATGCGAATGGGAGTTTATATATGAAGTATTAGAAGACAAAACAACGGCAGCATTTGGAAATACTATGCCCTGAGCGGAAAACAAAAAATTCCCTCGGGCAATTTTCATTTTCGATTTTCAGTATATAAGCTGAACACATTTCAGTGTCGGTACAGTTCTTCGACATTCACTGTCAAATCACCAAACATGGTAAGTTATACAGTGAATATAGTTTATCACCATCTGCCAGAAAAGTCAAGTAACCAAAGTTTAAAGAAAAAGCACAAAATTACATATATCGAGTCGTGAAACGGATAACTAATAAAAGTTACAGTGAAAAATCGTGAGATTATTACACTATAAATAAACAACAAACAATAAATCGATCAATTATTACAATCAGAAGCTGTGCAGTAAAGTTACCCTAAATACAATATCCAAAAAACCATTAATCATTAATTACAGGTTGATTTATCGATTAATTCACATATAATTTTTCAATTACAGAAGTACTTTTTAGTGTTGGCCTTTGTGGCCATCGCATTAGCTGACCCAAGAACAGCGAAGAATCCCCTGCAACCAGTTCCACCTCCACCACCACCGGCAATTGGATTCAAAGACAGCAGTAATCTAGTTCATCACGATGAGGCATTCAACCTGCCGGATTTCAATATCGCAAGGATCCCCAAGCGATTCCCATATGCTCCTGAACTTACACCTGCGCCAATAGCCACTCAAAACATAGTTCACTCAAACATCGCTACGGAATTGCCACGCGATAACGGTCCTGAACAACTGACCAGACCTCATGCCGTGTATGGAGTTCCTCAACCTATTAATCGGGGAGAGACCTTTGAACCACCTCCGCCATCGCCACCGTCGCCGCCGCCACCACCACCACAACCCAAGTCTGTCTACGGACCACCTCAGATCCAGCGTGGTCCTCCACCAGCGATACCAGCGCCCGTCTATGGACCACCTCAAGAACTTGCTATCTTGCCACCACCGCCGCAGGTAAAAGAGGTTCCTGCACCTCCTCCACCAGCACCCGTACCAGTTTACGGACCTCCTGAACGTCAGGCACCACGTCCATTCCCATCATCACCCGCACCTGTTTTCGCACCTCCTGAACTTCGAACACCGCCTCCACCTCCACCCCCACCACCAGCACCGGCACCTGTTTACGGACCTCCTGAACTTCGAACACCGCCTCCACCTCCACCCCCACCACCAGCACCCGCACCTGTTTACGGACCCCCTGAACCTCAAACACCACCACGAGCACCCGCACCTGTTTACGGACCCCCTGAACCTCAAACACCACCACCAGCACCCGCACCTGTTTACGGACCTCCTGAACCTCCACCACCACCTCCACCACCACCTCCACCACCACCAGCACCCGCACCTGTTTACGGACCTCCTCCAGTTTTGCCTGAGCCAATTTATGCTCCTGAAATTCCGGAACCGCCCAAACTGCCTGAGCCTGTCTACGCTCCTGAGATCCCTGAGCCTGTCTACGCTCCTGAGATCCCTGAGCCACCCGAGCTACCTCAACCAGTCTACGCCCCTGAAATCCCTGAACCACCGAAAGCACCTGAACTCTTATACGCTCCTGAGATTCCTGAGCCACCCAAACAGCCTGAGCCTGTTTATGGACCTCCCGATCCCCTTCCCCATATCCCTGCTGCACCTAAACTTCAGGCACCCGCTTATGCTCCGGAAATCCCCGCTCCCCTACCCCATATTCCTGCTGCACCTAAACTTCTGGAACCGTCTTATGCTCCGGAAATCACCCCTCCCCTACCCCATATTCCTGCTGCACCTAAACTTCTGGAACCGGCTTATGCTCCGGAAATCCGTGCTACTCTTCCCGACATTCGCATCGGACCAACATCGGCAGTAGTCATTAATGACCCATCGAAAGGAGTAGTAAAACCCACTCGTGCTAATATTCCTCGTGGACCTTTGCTCCGCTCTAGACCATACTAAAAATGGATTTATAATTAGGAGAGAATATGAATAATATTTGTACTGTAGATATGACGTGAATGTCTTGATACTCAAGGCTCTTTTAAATGTTTTAAATTTGATACGCAACACCTTTTAAGTTAATAAATATATTGAATCATACTTTCCTGTTTGTGAGCGTTTTATATTTGAAATTACAACCATGCAATGATTATCATTAATCAATTGAATATATACATATGTTTATCAAATTTTATTGATTAAGTATAACACCTTCTTCAATCAGTATGAAATATTCGTAAAAAAAAAACAAAACAACACTGTCACAATTATAATTGTGCGTACGTCTCTTTTACAATACAATTTTATGATCTCAGACGTGCATCCATTGTAATTTTAAGTATTCTATCATTATATTGATATTAATATAAACAATTTCTGTCTCTTTAACAGAAATTAGGGATTTGACGGTGGAATGACTTTTTCGGAATTTTTTAATGTATCATCTACGGACTGTAAAATATTCTTCTCAATCTTCTTTAATAATTCTTCCAGATTGTCTTCTGGTTCTAAACCCACCATCCTAATGGTTTCATTCCACAACTTGGTAGTCAACTCTGTGTCATTAACTTTGTTTGACGGATTTGCCACCTTGCATTCCCTATAAGAATAAAATTGAAAATATATTGAACCTCATCGGTTATACCTCGTTTATCCGAATTCTATAATCGCAACAGGGTTAAAGGTTAAACAAATAAAAAATTGCACTCACTTGTAATAGAGTCCACTCTCTTCACTACACTCTTGAGCGACTGCACAATAAATCGTGGTTTGAGCACCCTGCTCGGCCGTTTTTACAAACAGCGATGTAAAAGGAGTCAGCATCACTTGCATAATGCGAAATAGATATGAAGTTAAATTTCTCGAAAATTCAGTGTGTACTACGCCAGGATGAAGAGAGTACGTTGTGATACCATCAATGCCACTCTCTACAAGTATTCGTTTAATATAATATTCATGCACTACAAGACACTTATTTTGTATTACAGTAGACTCTCGTTAAGTGAATATTCGATAAGTGAATGCTTCTCCTCCTATCGCCCGCGTCCCTTGCGCCTCTGGGGTATTCGGATTATCTCATTATCAGCTATCAAGCGTATCGTTATACAACCATACGGGACTGCATATTTGGAGAAATAAGTAACGAAAATGAATACTGATAACGAACCATTGAAGAGTGGGAGCTCTTGTCAAATGATCGTTTTTTTCAAATCGCCTTCCCCTACAACCCCAGAAGCCATTCACTTAACGAGAGTCTACTGTATATAAAAGCGAAAAAAATTAATTCTTATCAACTACAATATATTATATCAGAATTTGCATGACATTCTTTGATAAATATTTACTTCTTGACATCGTGTTATTATATATTTTTTCATTCGTAAATACCTTTCAAACGTCTGGTCAATTCTACGGTAAACAAAACATTAGCCAGTTTGGATTGACAGTAAGCCCTTGTCGCTGTATATGACGTTTCCAAATTTAAATCATCAAAATGAATATCCCCATCTGTTAAAGGAAGAATAGACACAAAATTAATATATTCATTGAGATTGCGGTGTTCTCGAAACCTTCAAATTAGTGCAATGTATTTTTAAATGATATGCTGGAAGACATTTTATTGTTACTTATTAGATATCAGTTATCTTCAAGCTATTCATTCGTAATGTAACGTAACTGGAATGCTTTATAATTCAAACATGAATTTGATAAGATAGGATATCTAAATAGATATCTAAATAGATATCCTATCAATGTTGTATACCCATCAGACTTTCGATAATAAAAATTGACTTACAATGATGGGCCATAGACGAGACATTAATGATTCGACAGCCTGGACCAGATGCCCGAATCTTTGGCAACATCAGAAGCGTGAACAGAAAATGTCCAAGATAATTGGTCTGTAGTTGAGTGTCGAAACCATCTTCAGTTTTTGAGAAGGATTCTGTGGTCATGCCAGCATTGTTGATCAGAATATGTACTGCTGATTCTTTTTTGTAAATATCTTTTGCACAGTTTCTCACGCTAGCCAAACTGCTCAGGTCCAGATGGTAGACCAGAACTTCCCCTGCTTCACCCTGGAACTGTTCCCTGTTTGGACTACATAAATAAGATAAGATATTATTTTTAACATTCAACTTCAATTAAAACTTAGGACAGTATTATCTTTTTTTGAAAATATTTTATTTTTTGTACGGAGCTTTGCATTGGAAATCAATAATGCACAGTTCATAGTCTGGAAGACTGAGTAGCACTTATAGTCGTTAATATACACTTACATGTTTATACATGTATACTAGACAGTGCATCGTATGTATGATTAAATCATTAACTTAAAAATGAAATAACGTAAGAAATATATTTTTAGTACATCACTTTAATGTATGCATACTTACTTTGATGGCGGTTTTAACTTTACTTCTTCAGCGGTCGCGTATGCTTTTTGAAGATCTCGACACGCAAGAATTACTCGAGCTCCTTCAAAAATGTTTTAAAAAATGCTGGATTCAAATAAAGATTGTTAGGAAACAAAAATATTTTTTGAAAGAAATTCACCTCTTCTATATATATCCTTCGCCGTTTCTTTGCCGATACCGGTATTTGCTCCAGTGATGATAACAGTTTTGCCAACGAGACGCTCTTTGCTCTTGCACGATGCACTGAACGCCATTTCTCACAGTATTTTTTTCTTTTAAGACAAATCTCTCAAAATTATATGTTGAAGTTTCTCAATAATAATCCACCGGATGTCACAATATCAGATCTCGTTATGAAGAAATCATATCTGAGAATTAAGTAATTCGTGTAGCTTCAACTGCTTTCCCCACCACCAACGTTTGCAATCTGTAGATACCGAAGAGATATTGGTTAAGATGACCAGTAACCGAGTCATTTGTGTCTTAAACAAAATGTATGGCATTCGAACTACCTCTAGAATTTCTATGCTGGTTCCAGCACGTCTTCTATGCCCACTGTGCCCATTAGCTGTCAGACACAAAGTTTCATAAGGCTGGCCGTCGTTACTGGTGCTGTAGATTACGTCAGATTTAAAATTATCTTCCACTGGCGTACTACTGGTACTTATAGATCTCCACCAGACAGGCTAGCTTTCCTCAAGCGCTTGAATTGCCTGAGCCAACTACAGCCTTCAGTTCTTCTGTGCTTCCGAAGAGACTTACGTCTTAAGCCCGTTTTCTTCGACACGGTTCAAGCTTTAAACTTGGTTTATCTTCAAAATGCAAGTATCTGATTGGCTAATCACGTGGTCAAACTGAGTTTAAAATTTGAACCGCGTTGAAGAAAACGGGCGTAGGTGCGTTCCGATATTCGCTTAAAGCGCTGCGGGCATGGTTGTGTCTCATTCTATTGCATATCAGTAAATAGGGACACAATGATACTCGCAGCGCTTTGAGTGAATATCGGAACGCACACTTATATAGATCTTCAGTTGGGTTGGTCGATACCCCTGAATTACTGCAATTTCCATAACTCATTTATCTACTTGCCAAACCTGTAAAACTACGGATTAATTTATGTTGCCCCATTGCTAGAAGCAACTAAACGTGGATATTTCTATTCTACCTTTGCTGCATTCAAGACTATATTGATCAATGATTAGGATAGAATACGAACGATATTTCTAATTTAGATACGGTGTGGAAATTTTGATACTTAAAGTTTTTTAAAATGTTTTAAGCTTTATACGTAAGCCTATTTTAATTAATGAATGTATCGAACAATATCATACTACTTGTTAATGCTATATTTAGCCATGCAATGAATATCCTTGACTTAATGTACAAGTATATCGAAGGAAATTTTATTAAATGAAATATAACAACTTTCTTAATGCGTGCAGAATTTGATATAAAACAGATACAAAATTAATTAAAGCAAAGCAATTTCCATAATCATTTATCTACTTTGCAAACCTAAAAAACTACGGCTTAGCTTATGATGCCCCATTGGTAGAAGCAACTAAACCTATATGTGTGGACATTTCTATTCTACATTTGCTGCACTCATGACAGAATACAAGCAATATTTATAATTTAGATATGGTATGGAAATCTTGATAGTTAAGGTTTTTTTAAAAATGTTTTAAGCTTTATATCTAAGCCTATTTAAATTAATGAATGTATCAAACAATATCATACTACTTGTTAATGTTTTATTTAGCCATGCGATGAATATCCTTGACTTAATGTACAAGTATATCGAAGGAAATTTTATTAAATGAAATATAATAACTTTCTTAATGCGTGCAGAATTGGATATAAAACAGATACAAAATTAATTAAAAGCAAAGCTTTGAAAGTATTAGTTATACTTATGTTTAGGACATGTCTGTAGTTGTATGAAGATTATATATTTGTTCGATGATAACATTGATATTCATAAAAACAATTTGTCTTTTTAGGCAAAATTATAGATTTGATAGAACGTCTTTCTCTGTATTTTTTAACATGCCCTGCCGAGGCGGTAGAATATCTTTCTCAATTTTTTTCAATAATTCTTCAAGATTATCCTCCGGTTCTAAACCTACCATCTTCATACTTTCATTCCACAATTTAGCAGCTACATTTGCATCCTTAGCTCTGTTAATCGGATTTGTCACTGCACATTCCCTAAAAAACATGAAAATGTACATTCTCGGTGCACTCAAAATGAATAATTGATAAGACTAGATGTATATACATAAATATGAAAATGTACTCACTGGTAATGAAGTCCACTTTCTTTACTACATTCTTCAGCGACTGAACAATAAATAGTGGTCTGCGCACCCTGTTCGGGTGTCTTCATGAATGGTTCCACAAAAATTGAGGTGAGTGATCGAAAGCCGCGGAAAGCAACTGCATCGAAATGTCTGAATAATTCGGAAGATATCACACCAGGATGAAGAGAGTATGTGGTGATATTATCAATTTTGGCCTCTGCAAATAATTAAATAATTACATGTTACGAAATATACACATATCGTGTATATATAATAACAAGAGAAAGTAATTCGAATCTGTTATAATATAATACGAGAAATCAAATGACGATCGGTAAGAAATACATGCCTTGAACATATTCTCAACTAATTAGTTATAGGGTAGAAGTACCGGTTTTGGCCACTGCACCGGTTTTGGCTATCGACAATACTTTTTAGCGTTTTTCGTGGCTACAGTATCCCTGTGACTAAATTCAATTGTGATCTTCCAAACTTAGTATATTTTGGGAAAATTTACGGTTGTTTCGACATCGGTTCATCTCTATTCGGAAAAGTGACATACGAAGTCCAGAGTTTGTGGTTATGGCTGTCGATTCTTCACTTCTTTGTATGTCACTTTTCCAAATAGAGATGAACCGATGTTGAAACACCCGTAAATTTTTCCAAAATATACTAAGTTTGGAAGATCACAATTGAATTAGTCACAGGGATGCTGTAGCCACGAAAAACGATCAAAAATATTGTCGATGGCCAAAACCGGTGCAGTGGCTAAAACCGGTACTTCTACCCTATTACGAATATTTCGTTCATAAATACCTTTCAAACGTTTATCCAATTCTTTGGTGAACAAAATATTAGCCAGCTTACTTTGACAGTAAGCTTTTACCGCCGAGTAGGACTTTTCCGAATTTATATCATCAAAATTGATATTTCCAGCTGTTCAAACAATAATGTTTATAACACATTAGATAGTACGTATGAAATATCTATTAAATCAACTAATAAGCTAGTGTAATTCATTTTCAAATTTTAGTATCAGTAATTTGAATATTGTACGTTCACTTCATTTATAATCTACATTACGTATTTTAAATAAGTTAACGAAACGTGTCGCGATGTAGTGTAAAAACAAAAATTTTATCATATACGATATCCACACAAATTTTTCATAATCAACAGTATTATCTCACTTCTATAAGCCTTAGATGATACATTAACAATTCGACAGCCAGGACCGGAAGTGCGAATCTTCGGTAAAAGTAAAAGCGTGAACAAAAAATGTCCAAGGTGATTGGTCTGTAGCTGAGTTTCGAAACCGTCTTCGGTCTTCGAATAGGGACACACCATTACCCCAGCATTGTTGATGAGAACATGCACAGCTGTTTCCGTTGCGTGAAGATTTTGCGCACATTCTCTGACACTAGACAAACTGTTCAAATCCAGGCGACATACCAGAACTTCTCCTGGTTCACCCTGGAACTGTTCCCTTTCCGGTCTGCGGATATAAAACAATATATCATTATTGATATTCAACCATTACCAAGCTTTGAACGAAAATTTTATTGATTACTTCAATTTATTGCTAAATCAGTAGAGCTTTTCATCGACGATATACGAATGGTTCGCAGTGCGGAAAACTAGATATTAGCATTAGAAACTTAGGCACGTGCATGCTACTTGGTGCTGCACGCTAAGCATGTATAATTGTAATTCATAAGAATTCGTTAAGGTAAGCCACGCGGATATTTTTTCCAAAGTTATTCTAGTGTATAGTAGAGATTTGTTTACTTCGACGGCAGTTTATTCTTCACTTCTTCAGCGGCCTCATTTGCTTTCTGAAGATTTCGACAAGCAAGAATGACTCGGGCACCTTTAAAGAAAAAATCAAAGGATATATATAAATTAAAAAATTGAAATTATTGTACTGCCTTTTTTTCGCTCTTTGTATTATCGAAATTCAAGACAAACTATACGCGTTACCATCTATCTAAACGCATACGAGCGATATACTTCAAGAACATATATTGAATAATATATATGTATTTATCAATCGCACATACTCACAAATATGATTAATATTGACAGAAAATCGAAGAGTTAACAGACTCAAAAAAATCGTTCATATCTTATGAGAACGATTTTATTTTAAGATTGAGATACTCTAAATTTAAGGGTTTAATCTGATATACGTACGCATGTTATATCTACCCAGACAACGTAGAGACGTCTACAGGACGCCTATTAAAGTATTTATGAAATTTTTACAGAAATCTATGAAACATCAGAAAGACGGATAAAAGATTTCTTATGTAGTCAGTCAATACGTCTTATTCCATAAAAATCTCTACAAGATGTGTAACAGGCTCCAAATTTCAAAGTCCTAAGGTGACTGGGGAGTACAAACGGCCATCTTGAATTTTCAATCACGAAAATCGTAAATTACACATAACTGATGCATTATCCTTATCGAACTCAAGTGCACGCAGATTTATGTAAGTTCCACAATTACTAAAATGGCACTTTCGTAAGGAATAATTGTGAAATGAGACGCATACAAAATTTTGGCACGAGCATCTTTCACGTCAAAAAATTGCATACGTCTCATTCCTTTATTTCACAATTATTCCTTACGAAAGTGACATTTTAATAATTGTGGAACTTAAATAAACCTGCGTGCACTCGAGTTCGATTAGGATAATGCATTAGTTCTGTGTAATTTAAGATTTTCGTGATTGGAAATTCAACCTGGTCGTTTGTAATCCCCAGTCACTTTAAGACAGACGTCTGGTGAAAGTCTTCTAAACTTGTTTTCTATTTGGGTATATATATCCAACAAGTCTAATACCTCACAAATACAATCCCATGAAACAAATAGTACAAAATATTTTGGAAAAGAGTTATTAAAATTTACCTCTTCTGTATAAATCTTTAGCGGTTTCCTTGCCGATACCGGTATTGGCTCCAGTGATAATGACAGTCTTGCCAACGAGGCGCACCTTGCTCTGACACTGTTCACTGAACGGCCACATCTTTGACACTATTTTCAAGATGATCCCGAAATTTCACCCAAAAGGTTACAATCCCTCCTGAACACTTGAATGATTGTCAAAATGTAGTCACCTAATACAGAAGAAATTGATCGTGTTGATCACATCGATAAAAAAGAAACAACGCTTGAGCAAATTGTATGTTGGACGTTGCTCCTGCCAGCACGATAACCTTGTGGTAACTGTGCTTGGAAATGAGCGCTTATGCAATTATACCACTGTAGGCCTCGTCGAGAGAAAGGATTCCACATTTATGGATGAGAATATTCGCATATACAATCACTGATTCTTTCTGAGCTTCGTATAGCTTAATCGAAGTGATAGAATAGAGGAACGGTAGGCCAATCGATTTATCATTGTTATATAGCGGTGAATAGCGCTTCAAACCTACGGCGTATTGAAAACATTCGGATTTTGTATCAATATGACTAAAAATTTGACCAGTTGGACTACATACAAATAAATAACAGGTAATAACATAATTCAGAGTCCAAAAAAAAATATTTAACCACTATTACGGAGAAAAGAAGACAGGAACGATTATTGGTCAGGATAGCAACGAATCCAAGCTAGAACAATAAACGAGGGACACGTGGTGTCAAATCGTAACGATTACCTAGTAGATAGTAGTCGTTATCTATTACAGAGTACTATTGTCGGGTTGATCAACAACGTATATTGTAATCAAAAGACATCTTATCGTTACTTATTAGCAATTTATTCTTAATGTAACGTAACTGAAATGCTTTATAATTCAAACATGAATTTGGTGGAAGGCTGAATAGCAGTTGTAGTCGTTAATATACATATATACGTTTATACATGTATACTAGAAAGTACATCTTAGGTATGATTAAATCATTAATTTAAAAATGCAATAACGTAAGAAAGAAATATATTTTTAGCACATCACTTTAATGTATGCATGCTTACTTCGATGGCGGTTTTAACTTTACTTCTTCAGCGGTCGCGTATGCTTTTTGAAGATTTCGACACGCAAGAATTACTCGAGCTCCTTCAAAAATGTTTTAAAAAATGCTGGATTTAAGTATTGTCAGGGAACAAAAATATTTTTTGAAAAAAATTCACCTCTTCTATATATATCCTTCGCCGTTTCTTTGCCGATACCGGTATTTGCTCCAGTGATGATAACAGTTTTGCCAACGAGACGCTCTTTGCTCTTGCACGATGCACTGAACGCCATTTGTCACAGTATTTTTTTCTTTTAAGATAAATCTCTCAAAATTGTATGTTGAAGTTTCTCAATAATAATCCACCGGATGTCACAATACCAGATCTCTTTATGAAGAAATCATATCAGAGAATTAAGTAATTCGTGTAGCTTCAACTGTTTTCCCCACCACCAACATTTGCAATCTGTAGATACCGAAGAGATATTGGTTAACTAGGTACAGTGTATTTTGTGTCTTAAACAAAATGCTATGGCATTCGAACTATCTCCAGAATTTCTATGCTGGTTCCAGCACGTCTTCCGTACCCACTGTGCCCATTAGCTGTCAGACACAAAGTTTCATAAGGCTGGCCATCGTTACTGGTGCTGTAGATTACGTCGGATTTAAAATTATCTTCCACTGGCGTACTACTGGTACTTATAGATCTCCACCAGTACAGGCTAGCTTTCCTCAAGCGCTTGAATTGCCTGAGCCAACTACAGCCTTCAGCATTTTTGTGCCTCCTAAGAGACTTACGTCTTATATGGACCTTCATTTGGCTTGGTTGATGCCACAGAACTACTGCAATTTCCATAATTCATTTATCTACTTGCCAAACCTGAAAAACTACGGCTTAGTTTATGTTGCCCCATTGGTAGAAGCAACTAAACGTGGATATTTCTATTCTACCTTTGCTGCACTCAAGACTATATCGATCAATGATTAGGATAGAATACGAACAATATTTCTAATTTAGATACGGTGTGGAAATTTTGATACCTAAAGTTTTTTAAAATGTTTTAAGCTTTATACGTAAGCCTATTTAAATTAATTAATGTATAGAACAATATCATACTACTTGTTAATGCTTTATTTAGCATACGATGATTATCCTTGACTTAATGTACAAGTACATCGAAGGAAATTTTATTAAATGAAATATAACAACTTTCTTAATGTGTGCAGAATTTGATATAAAACAGATACAAAATTAATTAAAAGCAAAGCTTTAAAAGTGTTAAAGTTATACTTATGTTTAGGACATGTCTGTAGTTGTATGAAGCAATTGTATATTTGTTCGATAATTACATTGATACTCATAAAAGCAATTTGTCTATTTAGGCAAAATTATGGATTTGATGATAGAACGTCTTTCTCTGTATTATTTAACATGCCCTGCCGAGGCGGTAGAATATCTTTCTCAATTTTTTTCAATAATTCTTCAAGATTATCTTCCGGTTCTAAACCTACCATCTTCATACTTTCATTCCACAATTTAGCAGCTACATTTGCGTCCTTAGCTCTGTTAGTCGTATTTCTCACTGCGCATTCCCTAAAAAACATGAAAATGTACATTCTCGGTGCACTCAAAATGAATAATTGATAAGACTAGATGTATATACATAAATATGAAAATGTACTCACTGGTAATGAAGTCCACTTTCTTTACTACATTCTTCAGCGACTGAACAATAAATAGTGGTCTGCGCACCCTGTTCGGGTGTCTTCATGAATGGTCCCGCAAAAATCGAGGTGAGTGCACGAAAGCCGCGGAAAGCAAATGTATCAAAATGTCTCGATAATTCGGTAGTTATCACACCAGGATGAAGAGAGTATGTGGTGATATTATCAATTTTGGCCTCTGCAAATAATTAATTTAATAATTACGTGTTACGTAAATGCAAATTTCGTGTATATATAATAACGAGAGAAAGTAATTCGAATCTGTTATAATATTATACGAGAAATCAAATAACGATCGGTAAGAAATACATGCCTTGAACATATTCTCAACTAATTAGTTATATTACAAATATTTCGTTCATAAATACCTTTCAAACGTTTATCCAATTCTTTGGCGAACAAAACATTAGCCAGCTTACTTTGACAGTAAGCTTTTGACGGCGAGTAGGACTTTTCCAAATTTATATCATCAAAATGAATATTTCCATCTGTTCAAACAATAATGTTTATAACACATTAGATAGTACGTATGAAATATCTATTAAATCAACTAATAAGCTAGTGTAATTCATTTTCAAATTTTAGTATCAGTAATTTCAATATTGTACGTTCGCATCGATTATAATATAAATTACGTATTTTAAATAAGTTAACGTAACGTGTCGCGATGTAGTGTAAAAACAAATTTTATCATATACGATATCCACACATATTTTTCAAAATCAACAGTATTATCTCACGTTTATAAGCCATCGATGATACATTAACAATTCGACAGCCAGGACCGGAAGTGCGAATCTTCGGCAAAAGTAGAAGCGTGAACAAAAAATGTCCAAGGTGATTGGTCTGTAGCTGAGTTTCGAAACCGTCTTCGGTCTTCGAATAGGGACACATCATTACGCCAGCATTGTTGATCAGAACATGCATAGCTGCTTCCGTTGCGTGAAGATTTTGCGCACATTCTCTGACACTAGACAAACTGTTCAAGTCCAAGCGACATACCTGAACTTCTCCTGGTTCACCCTGGAACTGTTCCCTTTCCGGTCTGCGGATATAAAACAATATATTATTGTTGATATTCAACATTTACCAAGCGTTGAACGAAATTTTTTTTTATTATTCCAATTTATTGCTAAACCGATAGAGCTTTTCATTGATGATATACGAATGGTTCGCAGTGCGGAAAACTAGATATTGGCATTAGAAACTTAGGCACGCGCATGTATAATTGTTATTCATAAGAATTCGTTAAGGTAAGCCACGCGGATATTTTTTCCAAAGTTATTCTAGTGTATAGTAGAGATTTGTTTACTTCGACGGCAGTTTATTCTTCACTTCTTCAGCGGCCTCATTTGCTTTCTGAAGATTTCGACAAGCAAGAATGACTCGGGCACCTTTAAAGAAAAAATCAAAGGATATATATAAATTAAAAAATTGAAATTATTGTACTGCCTTTTTTTAGCTCTTTGTATTATCGAAATTCAAGACAAACTATACGCGTTACCATATATTTAAACGCATACGAGTGATATACTTCAAGAACATGTATTGAATAATATATATTTATCAATCGCACATACAAGTATGATTAATATTGACAGAAAATCGAAGAGTTGAAAAACTATAAAAAAAATCGTTCATATCTTATCAGAACGATTTAATTCAAGATTGACACACTCTAAATTCATGGGTTTAATTTTGACATACGCATGTTATATCTACCCAGATAACATAGAAACGTCTACAGGACGCCCATTAGGGTATCTGTTGTTTTTATAAAGTATTTATTGAACAAACACATCACACACGATTATCGCGGATTGCATACGCGGGTTTTTCACCGTGTGGGTACAGGTTGTTTTATATCTACGACCGAGAGAGAGAGAGATTTCTTATGTAATCGGTCAATACTTATTCCATAAAAATGTCTGCAAAATGTTTAAAAGACTCTAAATTTCGAAATCTTAAAGAGCTCTGAAGATAGACGTCTGGTGGAAGTCTTCTAAACTTGTGTTCTATCTGGATATATACATATATCCAACAAATCCAGTACTTCACAAATACAATCTCATAATACAAAGAAAACAGTGTTAGCAACCGAATCCATAAAAAAATAGTACAGAATATTTTGGAAAAAAGTTATTAAAATTTACCTCTTCTGTATAAATCTTTAGCGGTTTCCTTGCCGATACCGGTATTGGCTCCAGTGATAATGACAGTCTTGCCAAGGAGGCGCGCCTTGCTCTGACACTGTGCACTGAACGGCCACATCTTTGACAGTATTTTCAAGATAATCCCGAAATTTCACCCAAAAGGTTCAGTCCCTCCTGAACACTTGAATGATTGCCAAAATTCAGTCATCCACCTGATACAGAAGAAATTGATCGCGTTGATCACTGCCAGCTGATTGCTCCTGCCAGCACGATAACCTCGTGGTAACTGCGTTGAAATGCGTGCTTACAGTTATACCACTGTATACCACCGTTAGCCTCGTCGAGGGAAGGGATCCCAAATTGATGGGTAAAAATATTCGCGTATACAGTTACTGATTCTTTCTGAGCTTCGTATAGCTTAATCGAAGTGATAGAATAGAAGAACGGTAGGCCAATCGATTTATCATTGTCACATAGCTGTGAAAAGCGTTTCAAACCTACGGCGTATTGAAAACATTTGGGTTTTTTATCAATATGACGAAAAATTTGACCAGTTGGACTACATACAAATAAATAACAGGTAATAACATAATTCAGGGGACCAGAAAAAAATATTTAACCACTATTACGGAGAAAAGAAGACAGGAACGATTATTGGTCAGGATAGCAACGAATCCAAGCTAGAACAATAAACGAGGGACACGTGGTGTCAAATCGTAACGATTGCCTAGTAGAAAGTAGTCGTTATCTACTACCGGGTACTATTGTCGGGTTGATCAACAACGTATACTGAAATGCCTATAGGCATTATCGAAAAGTATGGAAAATCCGGCAACAAATGCTAGGTTACTGTCAACAGATCCTTTCCGGCATGAGAACATTGTAAAATGCACAGGAGTCTTAGTTCTGTAGCAAGCGTATACCTGCTCGGGGCGGCGCCACGGATTACTGGCCAGCATGGTAACCATTCCCTCAGTCATTTACTTGTTGCATTATAACCAGTGAGTAGATCTATGACTATAGTGCGCAAAAATCGCTGCCACTGACGAAACAAGCCACACTAGCACTGGCACCAGGAACACGCGCACCATAGTCATGGTCTAGTGCAACAAGGGAATGGTTACCATGCTGGTCGGTAATCCGTGACGCTGCGCCGAGTAGGTATACGATAGCTACAGAACTAAGGCTCCTGTGTATTTTACAATGTCTCATGCCGGAAAGGATCTGTTGACAGTAGCCTAGCATTCGTTGCCGGATTTGCTGTACTTTTTGATAATGCCGACGTTGCTGATCAACCCGGCAATTGTCACCTTGTAGTAGATAACGATTACTTTCCTCTAGGCAATCGTTAAGATTTGAAGCCATGTCTCCTTCGTTTACTGTGCTAACTTGGATTCATTGCCATCCTGACCAGTAATCGTTCATGTCCTTTTTTCTTCGTGTACAGTTATTTGTAATATCTTTACATTTTATAGACACATGCCTGAAATCTCAATTATAGGTTAAACATTTTGGTATCCTGTAAGGACTTTGATATGTGCAAAGAACTGAATATATTTTATTATATTAATAATTATAAGAAACTTGTATGATTCTTTAGTGGGGTAATGTGGGACAAGAATTTGTGGGGTAATGTGGGACAAGAATTTGTGGGGTAGATAGGGACATTCGGAACTCCGACGGGGCGTGGCTCAGCCGAACTAACTTACTCGCATTAGTTCTCAATTTCTTCTCCCGCTGGCGTAGTCATGCATGGACTAGGTTTTCCAATACAGTAATTTATAAAAGGTCGTGTGCATGTCCCGCTCTGCCCCATCGAGCTCTTAACCTTTATTCCGTACTACCGGTATGACAGACTGCTATTGTAACGTATTTGATACTTTATAAAGTCAAAGTTGAGACACCAAAGGTGTTCATGAATTCTGTCAAATAATTTTTTAAATGTAAAAAACATTTTGCGATTACACTATTGAAGTAAGAGTAGAAACAGAATAGCGGTCTGAGAGACAGGTAGTAGGATTAGTGTGATTTTTATGGACGGTACGAAATAAAGGTTAATATGTCCCACTGTACCCAACGTCAACATCATGTCTCACCGTACCCCATCGGTGGGGTACAATGGGCCATGTGCAACTTTACAAGAAATCTTATTTTATCTGGTTTATTTCGAGGATCTCGTTAATAAACATTTACGCAAATGCAGTTTAATGTGCATACAGTATGTTATGACTTATAGATGATCAATTAGTAATTGTCAACGAAAACGAGTTATGGAAAAAATGTTCTACTGTACCCACCGTTCTCCTATTCCATATTTATCAGGCAGACTTACTGTGATTAATGCGTCTGTGATTTTTATCATATCGCAGAGCAATTTTTAAAGAAGTATAGATAGGATATCACTTATTTTCATGCCTAAGATACATCTTCAGTAGAATTTCGACGAATATGTTGATACTGATTTTTGTTATGGATTATTAGACACTGTTGTGACGTCTGATTAATCTAGGCTTTAACGATTAACAGAGTTTGGTACAATTATTATATGATTTTTGAAAAAATTATAAGCGTTTAATTAAAATTGTTAAAATTATTATTTTCTTGGTACTAAAATTCTATCTGCTTATTGTCATTTGTTAGTATCGATAAATGCAAGTGGTCCTGGCATTGTTGATTGAATGAGTCAAGAAAATTACTGATTCTCAAAAATATCAAAATTTTCATTTATTTCTTTGGTAGAATAGCAGTGTTCGATTTATGATAACGTTAGAATGTAAAATTCTCTAGAAAAGTTGTGGCAGCCAACACTTTCACAGATAAGAGAGAAAGTTTGTTTGTTGAAAGTACTGTCGTATAT
The DNA here is from genome assembly GCA_030142225.1 of Pachycephus smyrnensis. NCBI lineage: Eukaryota > Metazoa > Arthropoda > Insecta > Hymenoptera > Cephidae > Pachycephus > Pachycephus smyrnensis. Next base: position 847,597 of record JARQST010000044.1, on the reverse strand, counting down.
TTTTTCTATTAATAGAATTTCCATAGTTCATCAATAGTTCGCGTTTAGTATATTCGTCATATTAGTCTGTTAAATTATTAAAGGTATTTGAAGGATCCAAGAAACAAGACTTTAACATGAGACCATGGTCTTGGAATCTCTTTCGAAATCTATTGAAGCGAATCTCATTAAACGGATGGGATACCGTTCTTCGTGAACAATTGCAGATGCCTAATTGAAACTCCAAATACAAAGATCCCTTAAAAATGTACAAATACCGATTAAAATACAAATTAAAAATGTATTTAACATACGTTTCATATTAACAGAAAAATTTAACGGATCAAATTTCAAATCAAGCTACTGTATCCGTCATCAAACCAGGAAACAGTATAAGAATGACCGGTCGCCTTATCTGACGTATCAAATAAATGCAACTCATTTGAAATTCAATAGTCAGTACAGAATACCTAGCGAGAACAGAATAATTCCCTAATGTAAAGTGGGGACGAGAAAAGTTCCAGGTCGAAGATGGGATTCAGATAGTCCTTGACTTCAGTCAGCATCGGTGTCCCATAAAGGAAGGGTGAAGAGTCTCTTGATGGTTTTCATCCATGAATGTAAACGAGGAACCATCCCACGAGATTGGTACAAAGGTAGTGAAAAATAAAAACGCCGTTAAACAACACTATTTTAAAGTATCAAACCTTGCTGTATCAGTTTGTTCGCAATTTCTCGAAGATGATATTCGATCAGTGAATCGTCGTCGAAAATCAGGATGTTTTCGGTATTAAAAAAATGTCTCAAAAGTCTGGTGTGTTCAGTCACAAACCAGAAACGGGTGAATGAACTCAATGCTCGACCATTCGAGGATATTCCAGGTCCGAAGTCTCTGCCATTTTTTGGTACTCTGTATAAGTATCTCCCCTGGATTGGTAAGTCGTATATTTATTCTTGATTTTTTGCACTGTTGGTAAGGATGCGTTACATCCTGACCATCGTGGTAGGAGAGTGAATTTTTGAAGAAAAAAAAAACTATGATATAGAAATGATAATGGGACTTTAATGATAAATAAGTGTATCGTTTTTTTAAATTAATTGTAGGTGAATATAATTTTGAAAGATTACATGAGAATGGAGCTAAAAAATTGGGTCGATACGGTCCACTTGTTCGAGAGGAAATTGTACCGGGTGTTCATTTGGTTTGGATCTTCAGGCCTGAAGATATTGCTGAGATATTTCGGGCGGAAACAAACTTGCATCCGGAGAGACGAAGCCATCTTGCTCTTTTAAAATATAGAAAAGATCGTCCTCATATTTATAACACTGGAGGACTGTTACCTACGTAATTGATAAACTAAAATGTTTTCACTGTTGAATATTTGTTATTAATCAAATTGTCAATGAACTCAAATGCCTTTGCATTATGCTCCGCAGAAATGGACCAGAATGGTGGAGATTGCGTAGAGAATTGCAAAAGGCCATAAGTCGACCGCAAAACGTAAAGAATTATTTGGAGGACACCGATATAGTTGTCAAGCAATTTTTGAAAATTTGTACCCGAGAGAAATTTGACGATTTTTTACCACTACTGTCGCGTCTCTATCTGGAATGTAGGATTTTTTTTAACGATTCAAAATTTTATATACATTCGATTAAGAATGTCTTATTGCATTCATAGGATAATTGATACATTTAATTTTGCAAGTCTCTAAGATGTATTGTGTGTTACACAGTGACGTGTCTGGTAGCTTTTGATGTAAAACTAAATAGTTTCTCAGAAGTAGAGATGATGGAAGATTCTCGAAGTTCAAAATTAATAGAGGCTGCTTTGTCGACTAATAAAGCAATTCTTGCGTTGGATAATGGTCCGAGATTGTGGAGATTTTTTAATACACCCCTCTATAAAAAATTATGCAAAGCACAAAACTGTATGGAGGAGTAAGTCGTTTTTACTACTTATCTAACAACTTTACTAATCATTATAAATTCATATATCTAGATGTAAATTATTTTACTTTCAAGAGTGGCCATCGAAATGGTATCGCGAAAAATAAAAGGAATGGATAAAACTTCATCGAGGGATACAGAATCACTTTTGGAAATATATTTAAAAAATCCTGCATTGGATGAAAAAGATGTCGTTGGAATGGCTTGCGACATGTTACTCGCTGGCATAGATACGGTAAAAAATGTTATCTAAATTAATAGTTAGAAAGCTAATTTGGAGTAAAATTAATTTGTGATTATTTACTTCCAGACTACCTACACCACAGCATTTGCATTGTATCACTTAGCGAATAATCCAAGAACTCAGGAAGTTCTTTACGAAGAATCCAAAAAATTATTGGAGATTCCTGAGAATCCGGTGAACGCCACTGTTTTGGGAAAAGCGAGCTACACAAAAGCCGTCATAAAAGAAACTTTGAGATTGAATCCAATTTCGGTTGGTGTCGGTCGAATTTTACAGAATGACGTAATTCTAAATGGCTACCATGTTCCCAAAGGAGTACGTGCACGTGGTTCACTTAATCTTCCAAGCAAGAATCTAGGAATAATAAACAAAGTATAATTGAGTCGTGAAATGTTTTCAGACCGTCGTAGTTACGCAGAATCAAGTGATCTGTCGTTTGGAAGAGTATTTCGAAAATTCTCAATCATTTATACCAGAGCGATGGCTGCGCGAAGAGAGCCGTAAGGAGGATCAAGAAAAATCTTTAACCAATAGTAAAACTGTACATCCCTATTTATTGCTACCGTTTGGCCATGGACCAAGGTCATGTATTGCTAGACGTCTAGCAGAACAGAATATGCAAGTCACTTTGTTACGCGTACGTATAACTTTAAGAATTATTTATCAAAATTTATTTAACGCTAACGAAAAACGAACATTTTTCAGATATGCCGAGAGTTAAAATTTACGTGGGAAGGTAAAACATTAGATTCCAGATCGTTACTGATCAATAAACCAGATTCAGCTGTCAAGCTTAATTTCCTTCGAAGAGACTGAAGAAGCCAATCATAAAAATAAGAACTATATCACTGAGGACATACTTATCGCATTGCCATGCCTTTCATTTTGAAGCTATCGAATATCTTATAAAATATAATAGAATAAGTGTCAATACAAGAAAGCCTTTGAAATTTCAATTTTTTGTTTCTTTATTTTTATCAAATAAGACAGACGCGAAATCTATGTTTTAAAGACGACTCGAGTCATGCTAAATATTTAATTGTAAGTCATATACTTAGGTGTAGCGGAGAACTTAGCGTAAGACTTGATGACCTTATTAACGGCTTCAAGGAAATCTTTCTCAGTAGCCACCTTGCGTCGAGCACGAATGGCGAACATCCCAGCTTCGGTACAGACTGAACGGATTTCAGCGCCTGTGCTGTTTGGGCAAAGTCGTGCCAGCAACTCAAATCGGATGTCTCTCTCGACGCTCATTGATCTGGCGTGAATTTTGAAAATGTGTGTACGCCCTTCTAGGTCCGGTAAACCAAATTCAACTTTTCGATCTAATCTACCAGGTCGCATCAATGCCGGATCCAAAGTGTCAGGCCTATTCGTCGCCATGAGAACCTTGATATTACCTCTGGGATCAAATCTGTTAAGAAAATATACATATTTTTGTCACGGTCAATTCAGTGATTATGCGAAATAATTAATCACGTAATTGATAACGCACCCGTCTAGTTGGTTAATTAGTTCTAACATAGTTCGTTGAACTTCATTGTCTCCACCGGCGCCATCGTCAAAACGTGCACCACCAATGGCATCGATTTCATCAAAGAAGATTAAACAAGCTTTCTTACTGCGCGCCATTTCGAATAATTCTCTTACCATACGCGCTCCCTAGTCATGGATTGATTGAGAATATTAATTATGGTTTTGGCGATAGTTTGTTACAATTTATACATGGGGAAATTTTGTTTCATACCTCGCCTACGTATTTTTGAACCAATTCCGAACCGATAACACGGATGAAACAGGCATCGGTTCTATTGGCTACGGCTCGGGCGCACAAGGTCTTTCCAGTTCCTGGTGGGCCGAACAATAGAACACCCTTCGGTGGCTCGATTCCCAATTTTACGAATTTCTCCGGCTACCAATAAATGTTTCTTAATTCTACTATATCTTTTTCATGAAATGAGATCAATGCTACATCTTATTTATTAGAAGGATTCGATTCTAAAAGTAAAAAATTAATTATATTGTTTGGCTTACGTGCAATAGAGGAGTCTCCACAACTTCTCGCAGTTTTTCAATTTGTTCCTTGCAACCTCCAACATCACTGTAGGTTACATCAGGTTTTTCCTCAACCTGCATCATCGTCACGGTGGGATCAATCTTGGGTGGTAATGGAATGTGAATCTGATATTTATTCCGGTCAACACCAACACGCATGCCCTCTTCAATATCAGTTGGTGCAACTGAATCTGCCAGGTCAACCACAAATTTTGCAAATTGTTTGACATTGATAATGTACTTGGGATCATCGGAGTCAGCGTTGATGATCTTGGTACAACGTGCTACTTGAAGAGGCTGTTCATTTTGCAGTGTCTGTTTATCGGCTGCAAGATCCCAAAGTGCTGGAGGTGCAAGACCAGTGTCTGATTCTTTGATGCCAGTAAGTTCATTCACACGTTTTATTATTGTCTGTATATCCTCTTCCACAGCCTTGATACTCTTTGTATACTGTCCCTGACCCTGAAATATGAACAAGCCAAGAATAATCATTTTGAAAATTGATAGACATCAATAAAAATTAACATAATATACTATTCTTAAAACAAAGCAATAAACACAAATGTTAATAGAAATTAGCATTTAATATTCATATTGTACTGTGACTAATGAAATGTAACGGCTTTAAAATACGATATTAAATAATTAAAATTGATTAAATACAAAGAACAATATTCTTACATAGGTCTTCAACAATGCAATGTCTCCTTCATCCAGAGCTGGAACAATAAGAGTATAAAATTAATGAATCATAAAAAAAGGTTAAAGACCTAGTACAATATGGCTTTTTCTCCAATTCTAACATTTTATTTCCTTTTCTTCCTTTTCCTCTTCTGCTTTCACCTTGCGCATATCGTCTCCTAAGTGATCCGGCATTTTCACTTCAGATTTGACAATTAATTTGTCAGCAACTATTAGTTACACCAACGCTTTTCTTTTGGTTATGAGTCCTTTCAATTACAAGCGAATTTCGTGCCATGGATTAAAATCAACCCAGATGAGAAATCTCAAACATTTGCAAAAATAAGATGTTAGCGACGTCGTTGGTCAAATACTGACGTACTCATCATAAGTGATGTCAATAGACAGTTCATTGCCATGACAAAACAGTGATCAATAAGAATGATCAAAGTCACGATATCAGTTCAATATGAATGTATCTTGAATATCTAAAACGTAAGTGATTTTCTAATTTTTACACTAAAATAAGAAATACAATAAATATATGCATTAAGTTTGTTACAGAACTATTACTTGTTTGGTAAAAAGTAGAATAATAATAATGGTGTACTCTGCCGGTAAAACAGGCAACGTGCTCAGTCAGTAACGACCACGAAACACTGCATAATCGATAAGTAAAAGCAAAAGTAAATGATAAGACACACCGGTGTCAATTTTGAACGCAGAAATTATTACTTCACAATAAGAGCAAGAGGACACGCGACCGACTAATGAATATTAATAATATTGCCAATAAGCTAATAGACGCTATAATCAGTTAAATTTCACGCAAAGAAGCGGAAGAGAAATCCAATATTCGTCAATCTGATATAACGAGACATTTTCAAGTCATAAAACGCGTCTCCCTATTTCTAAACGACCACTCTATTTTATGCTAAACACAACTTTTTCGATAGCGTCACATTATTCTGTATTGGCTTAATACACGAATAAAAAGAAGATCCTCGATCATTGGCCAACCTTTGGTAACACGCGTCCGCCTACGCTAAAAGCTATATACATTGGTTAGTCCTTGACCGGCATCTAGAATAAAAATTTGAAATAACGGAGGATGTTAAGATGCGTAGAGCACTTTCACCTGCACGACCCGCCCATGCCATGCCCTGTACTCTACACTACTTCAATCTCTACTCCCCTCCACTATTCTCCATCCTGTTCATCCTTCTAATCTATTATTCTAGTACATTCTATTTCCACAGTAGCAGATTTTGTTTTGTACATCATCATTATCAATTGACGTATACAGATGCACTGCCAATCATCATCCATCATATCGAATTAGCGATGCAATGACTGGAAGTACTCATCGACTATTGATAATACTTTAAAGGTAATTAATCATTGTAATCGATCAGTTCGATAGCAATGGAAAAGTGCATCCACTGAATTTTTAAAGCTACGATTATTATTTCTTACGTTCTTAAGTAGCTGCGAAAAACTTTTTATATGATCTAAAATTATCAGGTCGATATTAATCCCGTTGCGCTAATTTATTGATTTCATTGGATTGCATTGATTTATAAAATCCAGAGAAGGATTCGCAGAACTTTCAGGCTTGATCATTCGATTGGATAGCAAAGCGATCAAATGCCACATCACGTTCCTGTTATGAACTCTTGATCTTAAGAATCACCGTAGGAAGAAGATGAAGCGCCATATTTTGAACTTTTAAAACTGCAAGCGCCTGCCAGACTTTTTTTTATCGACTTTAATGCACATTTATTTATTAGACATATTATTAGAACTACCGTGCATGATCGTTACCGTTATTGCGCAATATTACGTCATATGAAATCATATAGCGAGGAATCAAGTTATCTTGTTAAAATCGTCTTACGTCTATCGGTAATGACTTTCATCGATCCTAAAGGCAAATCGTGACTGACGATAAATTCCTCTAGTTTCTGACGTAACGGAAGCTGCATCGAAATCTGCTACTGCCTTCAGACATCTGCACCAGTCATCCAATGAAGTCTCTGTGCCGTAGAAATAAACAGGCAGACAGTATAGATACTATCATCAATGACAGTGCGCTATACTTAAATATTTAAGTATGGATAAGGGTTAATGGTGAATTGGCATGTCTTCGATGATTCGATGAAATTATACAAATTTTTTTTATTGTCACAGTACCTATTTGTATCTGGATGATGCATGTGAAATAGAGCAAAACAATTTTTGAATTACCGAACGAAATGGATTTGATGACTGGTTATAGTCATTGTATCATAGTACGTAAAACTATCTGTAAAATATAGAAGTATCATTGGACTAGATAATCATTTTTTCTATATGCACGTTGGTAGTATGAAATAAAATTAATATAAAAAAAAGCTTAAGCGATTATATAGATATATTTCTAATGATAGCAAACTCAAGAATTCTTTCAAGTATCTAATGACAAGTCATCAAGGGTAGTCCAGTCAAAATGAAACAATTCAAATTATCAGTAACAGTTGACGCTTTAAAAGTATTAGATATAAGCATGGAGTAAACAGTAAAGGTAACTAGTGGGACGACATACAATATCAGTGGTATCATTTGAGTCATCAGTGATTATCATCATTGAGGAGATATTGATAAACAGGGCCAATTCCTGTGTATTCTATATCTGAAATGAACTATATGGCATTTCAACACCCTCTAAAACTTCTATGCTGGTTCCAGCATATCTTCCGTGTTCACTTGCCGTCAGACACAAAGTCCCATAAGGTTTTCTTTTTTTTTTTTCACTTTAATAGTATCTCCTCAGTACTATAATTATTTCCTGAAGAGAGTAATCATCATAAGACAAATTAAACCCAGGGAGTAATATTTTCAGTAATTTCGGTTGCTTGTTGCATTCTATTTTTTTTTTCTACTAGATAAATATACACGTATCCTATAGACACGTGGATCCTTGATTAGAAGGATACCTGTACAAGGATTTTACCTACGAAACCGTCTCGTAACTGTCAATCTAATCGACAGACTGTCTAATAAAGATGTCCACGACGGACAATAACGATTAACAGATCGGTGAGCGTTAAATACCGTTCGCTATAGTTCAAGGTTTGGCCAACGACTACGATTGCGTATCGGCAGAGATCCGAGATTAATTTTTTTTATCTGATACAACGACGGGCACGCGAACAGCTTTCGCGGTAAATGTTAAACGTTACGTTTAGTGTATTAATATTATGTTTAATATCACGACGTGTAATCAAGCGGGAATTTCCCCTGTCAGAAAAACGACAGAATCCGTCTTGTTATTCGTGGAGGTATCTAATAAGGAAAGTTCATGGGTCGCTATTAGTTTTGAGATGTTTTATGAAATTTCTTAAGTAGGAATTATTTTAATTCAGCGAATACATCTTTGTGTGAGGTATTTTTTTTATTTGTATTTATGTGATGCAAGAATTTATTATTAATAAATTTGTTATATCGACTTTTATAGGTTTGCTTCGTACAATTATATTGGAATTGTCATTCGTTACGTGTTGACGTCTTTTTTTTTAATAATTCACGTGGTGTCTCAAATATATTCAGTGCTCGCTAATTTTTGGATATTACCTAATATTTACTGATCGTCATATATCGTTGTGAGGAGACAAGATTTTCTCTTTTGAAAATTGATCGGTACGTTGTTTCTAATTTGATTGAATCTATATTGTCGAATTGTGCTACACAATCGTATCTTTCGCATGACGTAATGTTTAAATTTACATAGGAAGGTGTGTCAGGAGGTGGGGCTTTATATAGGAATTTCGAAAATACGTATTCCATCTGTATCCATAAAAAGCCTTAATCTATTAAAAACAAATCCGAGATTTTTAGATTCGTTTTTCGTGTTCCTCCTTTTCAATTTTTTTTACTGTATATCGTTTACCTTGTATAATTCGCAGTGTTTAGTAACATTCTACGCAAAACAAAAGGTTGCGTTCGATAATTCATAAATAACGAGAAAAAAAATCAATCAAGATGCAGCATTTTAATAATCATAAAAAATTATGCTCCAAAATTAATTCTATCTTGCATTTATAAGAACTATGCAAATATTTCAGCCAGTAAAACCTTTGCGTAATACCAAAACGATATATCGTCTCAACAGTTAAAAAAATTCCAAAAGTTTTATTACTCGTAAAAAAAAGCTCCATACCTCCCAAGCTGAAGACTCAGCTAGAAAACTACAGTCCAAAGAAACACGAGTACATAGGTGAGAATCTTATTTACAAAATGAATATAGATAAAGAAAAAAAGATACAGACTTGCAAAAATCATTGTTATATATTTCCATAAACTCTTTATCGTATTCAACACACAGTAATCACAGGTTAACAGTAGCACGGCGCGACCATAAGCGCTACCGGAAGTCCACCAAGACATCCGGTAGCACTAAGACGGTCTATAAGGACAATATCTTCATGGCGACGTTCGATTTAAAATCTGCGATAAGGATTTTGATTGAAGTTCGGCCGGTACTGCTGCTGCGGTTGTTGCTGATAAGCGGGCTGTTGCTGATAAGCAGGTTCTTGCGGAAGAACAGCAAGTGACTTCCTAATTGCCTCTGGAATTGGTGGTGGGGTTGGTAGATGAGCTCCCTGAGCTCGGAAGCCATTCTCGTCAGCAATGTACGTGACGGTGATGGGGGTGCCGTCAGGTGCCGTATACGAATATTGACCTTGGACGACCTGAGGAATGAGAAAATAAAAAATGGCCGTAACGCATACGCATTCAATTTAGATAGACTTATCGAATAGTTATACAACAATGTACTAAAGCCATTAACCTCTGCTTGTCCTTCAGGTACAGCCTTAGGCGAACCAGTCTCAGAGGCTGAGATGCCATTTTCGGTTTCGTAGCTCCAGCTGTAAGAACCGTCCGGAGAAATATCTTGCGATTGGCTTCGGATGGCTATTTGCGGTTGGCCAGGACTGTAAGTATTAATGACAGTTATATAAAAAGTTCTCTTAAAAAAAGGGATACGTGACTTCGAATATACTTTCAATATTTTGATGCTAATATACTTTAAATAGTAAAGCTATAACTAGCGTGCATTGTAAAAATTTATATTAGGGTTGTTAGCATGAGGTATCACTATATAGATACGTATATATAGATACACTATATATACTACGTCTATATATATACTGCATTGAATGCTCCACGCTGTTTCTGCTAATTGACTAGGTAGTAAATTAATCAGCTGCTACCATACAAATTGCATAAGTAATATTACGATGTAACAAATTGACAGATGTGACAAGCATACAAACTGGAAACCAGGAGGTGGTAATATATGTCAGTGCAATGTGAATGGGACTTTAAAGACTCGCTAGATAGTAAATGATACAGGGTTGATTCAGTGTGTATATATATATATAGTAGCGCATATATATAGATAGTAGCCTATATATATATATATATATATATAGTAGCGACTTTCTCTACTAGATCGAAGAGTCTGCTGCGATGAAATTTCTTTTTTAATAATGTCGTCAGTATTAATAAAATTAACGAAATAGAATGTTATCGTGAGAATGTGATTATGAAGATCAGTATCCTTCTATATTAAATTGATGTGTTCGAAAGCGAATGATTTTTGTAAACGTTAAATATTTATTATTCATTATTATAAATCGGTCTAGCCATACTTATATTGTGGCTGAGGTTGAGGTTGATATTGCGGCCTGGCAGGTTGTGGAAATGGATTCTGACTTTGGAATCCACGGTAATTACCAAATTGGCCGAAAGCACAGCCCACTAGGGCGAAACACACAATCTAAAAATAAAAATGTATGATATATCTATAATCAACTATATCTGTGAATACCGCTTCCCCAACCCTATGCAACAGAACTTGCTCAACTTTTCCCTATAACATAGTGCCAATAAATGTGATGTCACTCTGTTCAATGAGAATATAATGAATTTAAATTTTTGTCTAAAAAATTTGCTCGTTGGAAAACAAAATTTATTAATCCCATCGATCACGTGAAACTCACTAAAAACTGCATCCCGATTGAAGACTGGCCACTTGGTAAGGGGCTCTTGGGGCGACTCGAACTCAATCTGCGATCCTGCATGGATCGTTCCGCCATTTATACAAAACCTGGCAGATGATCCCTTCCACAAAGAGTAACTCTTGCTACCCAGCCACTCGTACTTTACATTTACACACTTGGTATATGTCTTTTCTTTGTCCATGGTGTGGCAGAACTAGTTTGTATTTAGAAATATATATATACACACACAGATATTATATATATATATATCTGTGTTAGATATATGATTGACGATTTACCCATCTCGTTAAATAAGGATTTCAGATTGGGTAGTGGGTGGGTGGGTGGATGTAGCCTTCTGCGAAATGCCAGACGATGCCATCCGAAGTTACACTATACGTTGATGCACTTAGGTAATAGAAAGCTTGTAATATGATGACAAAAAATTTTTTTATATCCAATACATTAGGGAGCCTTCACAGTTTTGTCGGACCTAATCTTACTTACTTGGAAAACTAGACGTCTCATTGGTCAATATTGTTCGTCGCGAAAGATTTAGCCGATTAGAAGTTTGATATTTTAATCGTACGACTCGTCCGACAAAGTTGTGAAGGTGGCTTTAGGGTAAAATCAAAAATGTGTAATAATTTTGAAACGGATATAAGCATAGGTTGATGGAAGGGGCCATCTTCTTGTGATTTGCAATAAGAAAAATCACCTCAGTCTGAATTTCAGTTTGATTCATGACCATATATATGATAAGCATATAGAATTTGATTTATTTTTTATATTATTATTATATTATTATATTATTCGTGACGTAACGATAGGGTTTAGTAGTAAAACTAACATTCCTATAGGTGACTTATGCGCTATAATTATTGATTATGGTTAATGCAAAGGTTGACCGTTGTTACGTATTTATGACAACGATTTAAGGATATAGTTCATAATTATATTACGGTTTCAGGCATTGATAATAGTGTGGGAGTAACTATAGTTAATTGATTAAAGAAGTAGCAGTAATGGTAGTCTTGGGCATTTAGCGTAATCTGTAATTAAGTGATAAGTTTGTAGTGCGGTTAAAGTGGTTAATAGATACAGAAGAACCATCAATAATTTACAGTAATAATAGTACTATATATATATTCATAGTGCTAAACATGGACGAGCATATGACTATATGAATTTACAATCTGTGTACACGTAATTTCAGTCTCACGTTCATTATTGTAAAAAAATTATTATTTATTAATTTTCACTTCAAAGCTTCACGACCGCATTTACTCTAGAGACGCTACTTTGAATAAACTCGTAGCACAAAACATATATGGGAATAAACGACAGAGTGACGTATACAAATTCCTGTCACGTCGTACGTACTTTATTGCCATCATTTTTAGTCCTACCATATATAAAATTACAGTCTAACGCGAGTTCATGGGAAAGCATATATAAAATTTCAAGGTAGAAGGGTTACATTTCAAAAGTGGAGTCTCTGCAATTTACATGAAATTATTTTCTTGGAAAATAATTGAATAATCGTATGATGAACGCATCAGCGTGGAAAATTAAAGGATGATGCGTGGACGTAAAACAATGCACGTAGTCGTAATTGAAATTTGTATCTCTCTAACGTCAACTTGTCAATTTTGACAAGACCTATAGAATAATCCCACAAGAATTCCATATGAGTCTTACAGGTAAATTCCAGTTTTGTAACCAACAGTGTTTATAACTTTCTGATTGATTTTGTCAATAGAGCCGTACTGTTTTGGCGTGTTCCTTATTTTTGAGATTGCCACATTTTCCGTATTTTTTTTTTCGTTGTTGACCACGTGCGAACAACGATATCATTGTTGGTCGCGCGAGACGCGATATTCGAAAACCGGTCCTTGAATGACCATTTTAACATAACATAACACGCAGTATAATATCGCGTCTGTCATCGGCTCATTTAATGAAAGTTGATACAAGTAATTTAAAGTATTATTCCACAACTGAATTCGTCTTCTTCTATGGCATCATATTGCTCAATTATGGCCTTCTTATTGGTCCTTGCAGGAATATGAGGCTTTCAAAAAATTTATCTAATGATAATTGACTTTGGTATTTTGGATTTGTACTAAACGAGAAACGAAAGGTTATTTGTAAAGTGTTGAGTAATTCGAATATGGATTACCGTCTGATTACACGTGCTACTGGAAATTAAAAAAATATAAATATTTGTTTAATGAAGGAAAATAAAATTATGCATTTTTATGCGTTTTAATTTCAGTTTCTTTGTAATTTTAGTTTACTGAGATCTTACAAGAGTCCTCAGTACGGTCCAAGGTTCGTGTGACGTCTCAAGGTTATTTCCATTTGTCTTCTGTCATTTTGTTTTCATTTTTCTTTATTCTTCTATTCCAAGTATTCCAGCAGTGACTCTATTATTACTCCATTATTACACTTCATTTGCATTATGACTAATTGCAAGGATTCATACAGCTCTGTGACTCTTTTGATTTCTACAATCTATATAATTCCAAATAATAAAACTTTGGCGGTACTCCAACCTATCCACATCCACCTGTCTATGTATACAAAAAGTAATTAAAATTTTTCAATGATTTTAAGGTGCGAATTAATAAACAACTTTTGACAATTATGAATTTTAAATAGCTGTTTGCATCTCAACCTGGCGAAAAAGCAGGAACGCGAAGTTCCCATAATGATTCTCAGGAGGACTCCGGAGGTATGCGAGACCTCGTGTTGGTAAGCCTGCGAAGATGATGAGGCATGCCCAAGCCGACGCCGCGGCTAATAAAGCCGGAAAGGTCAGACCGGGTTCAAGTAACTCTTAAGTCCCGGTTGTAGCGCGATCTAGAACTCCTGGAATGCCTTTGAGTGTGTATCCTTAGCTATCCTTGCACCAACGCGAATCTTCGTGATCCACCATCTTGTTGCCTACGTGAAAAAAAAACCTTGCACCTCCACGATTTTCAAATCCACAGCTCCCCACTTGTCGACCCCAGCAGTCCTGACAGCAAATCCATAGAAACGATGATCAATTTGTACGCTTCACTAAAAACGATGTTCTAATAAATTTCAATAGAAAAAAAATCGTATTAAACTTAAAGCAATATATAGCTAAAAAATATACAACGTACATTTCACATTCCTATAATATTTCCAGTGAGCTTTTACGTGGGAAGTTTCATCGTGAGGATTCCTCTTCCTTTGTCTTGCCTGACCTTTATTTTCACCCTCACCTTTATCATCTTAACCACTCTCGATTCTTCGGACTTGAAAAATCACTATATCGTAATTACAAATAGCATCGCAACAGCACGCCTATCGTACCAACCCTTAACCGATTATTCACATAATTTGATTACACACGTCCTAATAAGAATTTACAGAATCTATTAAGTGCCAATGAAGTCTCTAGATTTTTTCTACCCTTTCATAATCCTCCATATACTTTGTACTAGATTACGTCGATTAGTTAGCATTAACAGTGACTCCATCTTTATCCCAGATGCCACTTTATCCTGTTCCCTACATTTACGCCTAAACGCCATTCTCCCGATATATAATTGAAATTTATCCCATCCATTTGCATCCTTCTGTAGCGCAGTACCAGCAATTGCAATATTTCATCAATTATATGGTAAATGCATAAAAGAAAAGAGGATGATTCCTTAACGCTCAGGCGATGCTTTTACAAGTATTTTCGCACATCGTCCACTAGGTGCGTACCGATCGACCCAGCAACAAATCTGACATATCCTAAGAACCTATGTATATAGCATAACGGCCAATTACAGTGTATCTTACGAGCGCGTCATACCTGAGATGAGAACGTCCATTTTTATCTTCTATATTTCACCACGAGCAACGATAGGCGGATCGCGATGCATAAACGTCATCTCTGCAGACGTTGTGTAAAAAGAAAAGTGTAAGTTCTCTGTTGGCGTGGTCGAGATGCGATGATGTCGGATGAAGTAATGGCGATGCAGTTCGATATCGGCCGTTTCATCAGTCGGAAGCAATATGATTTGGATTCCTGCGCAAGAATTAGGTTAGAATTTGGAAGAATGATTTCCACTATTTTTTTTTAACAATCATCAACAATTGACGAAATCGTTATTGGGATCGACGTCTGTCCACATGGGACGCCTTGACCAGTATTTTTCAACCGTGACTATTAGGCTGCTCCGCGATTGTATGCAAACTTATTATTTCGTGCATCGCCATTCATTTGACTATGAATGAAACTCGTGTCGGTAGTGTCCGGACCCTTCTAATCTTGTTCGTTACATTCCACCTTTCTTAATTTCAACATTAGATCTTGAGGGAGATCACCGGATATTACTTAGCGCACTCCTAACCTCAATTGATACAGTGAACCTGTTGAGATCAGCATTGCGAATATGTGCATCGGAGTGAATTTTACTTTGTACGCCATTCTTAGCATATTTTATTTTCACAAGTTTGAAACTACGTAAAATAACCTGTAATTGCTCTTATGGCAATTGGTTTGCGTTTACTTTGTACCTTATATTGATGGCATCGATTGGAACGACCTGTATAAGTACATTGGACAATTAGCCAGCAATTAGTAATCGACGGGTGGCGGAGTCCGAGGATTCACGAAGTGTTGCGCAACTAACGGATGGCAAGCAACGAAGCCCGCAAGCGATGATTTGCTTTCACTGGCTCACCTTTGCCGTGATATTACGATTACTATTAATTTACATGTAACCGAACGATAGTATAACCGGTTTTTCTGAAATTTTGCACTTTTCCTTATGCTATATGGTCCCCATAGATTCGTAAATTTTATTGCATGATTATTTATTAACGCTATGACCGACTCTTTGACTGTACAACGTCAAACGAGTGCCGCAATGAGACGGCTTGTACAAAATGTTAATCGCTATCATATTTTTATTCGATGAACGTTCAATTACGCTCAGGTCATGCGCAAAGCCGATGGTTTATGTTTCGGTACGCAGAGAAACATCGAATTATGATTCTTATTACGAATTATCGTATAAGGCTTTGTGATTTATAGATTAGTCGGTAATGGTTTGTAAAATAATTTTCGTTCTTTGTTTTTTTATTATAAACAAACATATAACACATGGAAATGATTTTAATATTTCTGTGAATACAGATATTTTTTGTATCGAAAATTTCGTATTTCGGAATTATGAGTATAGTGATATACTTATCTCCTCATTAAAAAAAAGACCAAAAACGTATGCAGTCATAGAATATCTTTACATAGTTTTATTTACCTGTGAATGAACAAAATTTATTTCAATTTAGCATTTCTAATTGAACCTTTAATTTAAAAAAAAAAACAGGATTTTTATCGGTCGTCATTAATTTATTATCGTAAGTCAATTACAGTACAATAGAAGAATACAGCGGAGTATTACGCATTTATGTTTTAAGGTATACTGAGTAAGGATTGTATATCAAAGTGGCAAAAAAATAGTCTCATCGAATATGGTCGAGAAGTAGATCATTCCAGAGAATTAGTATCTCCTATAAGATCCATCTTCTTCAGGATGAGCAGCATTGTAGGCCAAGGCTCGCTGTATGGCGATTGGGATTGGTGGTGGTGTTGGTAGATGAGCACCACTCGGTCGGAAGCCATTTTCATCGGCAACATAGCTCAGGGAGATTGGTATGCCACCTGGTGCCGTATAGCTGAACTGTCCTCGAACAACTTCCGCTTGTCCGGCAAGACCAAGATTCTTCGGATGGCCTTCCTCAGCCACAGAGATTCCATTTTCAGTATCGTAACTGAAACACAAGGGAAAAGAATTACGTGTTACTTGCCAGTCATGCGTAACGCGGTTTGGCCATTTGAAGTTGGATGTGTTTCGAGAATTCGCCGCTAGAAAGCGCTGCGATCGCTCCCTGGAGAAACCACTGAACATAGATGAAACAAACGGAAGAAGGTGTCGATGCCGAAGAACTAGCCGCAGACTGTAGGCAGCTAGGTTAATTGTGATTGTTTAATTATGCAATAGCATTGCACCGAGCTGCGCAGCGTGTAATGCGCACGATTAACATCTACGCCAATTATCTTCCCTCGGTCGCCACTTTTTCCAACGTCTCGCAATCCTCCGACATTGTGAGAGTCACCGTCGGGGCTGATAATCGTCCCGTGACTTTTTTTATTTGTTAATATACGAGAGCATGATTTTGATAATTCTTTGGTCGCAAAAACGAAATTTTTTAAGAGAACAATATTTTTTTAACTGAGGCAGACTACAAATTTTTATCAAAATACCATGTAAATTGAAGGACTGAAGCAACGGTAGAATCATGGTTGATTAATTTATTTATATTAGTATTCGATTTGTCTAATATACTTCTTATTTTATATTTAAATACTAGCCATGTATTAAAGATACAAAGATTAATTTTTTTAATAGAATTTCCAAAAGCTTCGTGCGATGAGGCGATTAGTACTCTTTTTTGTATCGTAAATAATTTCCGTGAATCTATTTAAGCAGGGATATCGCATTATGTAGTAACTTTGATATCTAATTTTAAACCAAGTACCAAGAAGCGATTAGATCTTGCGGATATCCGTTCTGTCATGCTCTTGTCATGGCTGCACGTGTAATATGCAAATGGCAGTATGTGTTAATATCTGTGGAGTAAAAAATGGCTGATTCACGAATTATGAAATAAACAATGTTCCCACCACAATGCACATATACATATATCTATGGATAATAACAATATAACTTATTCTTATTAAGTACCACTGCCAACCAAACTCTTGTATCATTATGAATATAATGCTTAGAAAATGCTCATGTTAACCGATCAAAATCAAAAAGTTCGCGCGTTCACCAATCTGATTATTAAGACAACAATGGTCTCTTCACCATTGTCTTCTGGTGTTGGCGCTTCCATTGAAAAATTCGAGCTAAGCCAAGAGGAACGCTATGAATGGCTGCCAGTGGGAAGTTAGGGCAATAAATCAAAATGCGAATAATGTGTGCGAATACGAGGCGAATAATGGTTACCTGTAGGAGTAAGAACCATCAGGCGAGGCGTCCTGAGATTGCCGAAGAATGGCGAATCGCCTCCCGTAATAATCAGGGTATCTGTTGAATTGTGCCTGAGCTATCGTTAGCAGACCCAACATTGCTATCTGAAACATTAATCGTGGTTACAGTGTCATCGTCATCCTTAATAGTTATCTCTTAGTCATTACTCCCTTGATAGTTGTCAGTATTATAAATAATGACAGTACGCCAGAAGTGAATGGCCACGCGGCATCCTACCCTTGCAATTAAGAAAGCGGACATGGAAATACGTAAAGTTAGACTTTTAATTGATCTTAATGAGCACTGTATGCGACGTATATTAAAAATGTAATTTTTTATCAACCACCAGTACATATGCTATACACCGAGATACGAATTACAGTAGAACTTATAAATGGACCACCCTGTCTCAAATGAAAGAAAATATAAAAACAATATTCTTGTTATATAATACAAAAGTACTATACAGAAATGGAGAAAATTTTACAGTTTTTCAAAATTTTACCAAAATCAAGGTACAGTAACCATATTCCCCACTTGTACTGTTGGGAATAAAAACTTATGGTACACTCACGAGTATCTTCATGATGTATTCTTGCGAATGACGTACGAACGTAGGAACGAATTGTTTAAAAATTCCTTTTGGATGGTACAGGACCTTCCTGTATGGTGTCTAAGCACGATCTTGGTAACCGTGTGGATGAACATTGAGATAGACCTGGGGAGAATTTATACTCGAAGGAGCTCTGGTTCTTCCTTCTTATTCCTAAGAAGCGACCAATTGGAAGGACTCCTCCTCACCTAAAGTGGGGTGCCATGGCTTCTCGTCTTACGATAGACTATAGGATCCCTGTACACTTCAGTGAACCCACCACCAGTGTTCCAACTTGATTCTCTACATTCTTGATTCTCGATTCTCAACTTCTTACATCTCGTTGGCACTTGCGAAGGTGCTTCAGTGACCTGACGATATGACCTATCCGACAGTTGCCACCTTGGATTACATACGAAGAATCCTTTGAAAGGTAAATACTACATATTACAGGGATATTAAACTAAAATAATTGCACGGATAGTGGATAACGAACTAACGCGAAAAAAAATCGAGGGTGGAACATGGGTGAAAGTCATCCAATGACATTAGGGATAAGAGGCATATACAACGGTAGCCATTAATTAAGCAGAAGTCAGAATTACCCTTTTTAGTCATCTAAGTGCATGGGATGGTACGACGACTTTAATTATGTCAAAATAATACATTTTAACATGGAGCTTTTATTACTGCTTTAAACGTATTTCACGAATGAGATATCAAGGATTTGATAGTAATACATCACTTTTTGTGTGTAACCTTAAAGATATAATATATCATTACGTACAAATAATATATTACGAAATGATACGGTATTATCTTTCAGCATTCATATAGATATAAGTACATATATACATATATATAGAGTTGCACTTGTAAGGTACATTTGTATGCATTACTATACTCATTCGGTACGTATAGTATGCAATAACAAAACTCTTTTTGGGTCGATTTGCCAATAGTTAGGTAAGAATCATTTAATTTCATTTTATTATTCGTATATATTTTTTTCGTTTTATACAGAATGTGTTTAATAACTCGTTAGTAAAACAGCATTGTAATTTATTATTATAATATTGCAGCTTTACAAGATGCATGTTCCTATATCACGTATGCACTTATTAAAGACTCGTACACGATTGCTTGTCTGTTTTACCTACTCAGCTTAAATTGTAGGTTGCAGTTCATCTCACAATCGGTACTCGTGCACCTTTACATCCGTGGATTGCAGTCTGTATTATGAGGATTGGCAGTAGTAACGTGCAGCAAATGGCCAGACCGTGGATAAAGGCCTATCTGCGATTGCGGGTTATGAGCGACCTCAGGATTCAGATTGTTGGATCCGTTATGGATCATCCACAGGGCGTATTCCTTTCACTGAATCGATTGTCCACTCACAATCGGTATTATTCACTACGTAAGGGTCCTTGCAGAAGAGATCGATTAGGTTTGCGTATCGGTGATCGGAACAGGGGATTTTTGAAAATTCATTTTTTTTTTCCAAAAAATTTTTCACTTCCGTATTTGGATGTGTTGTACTGGTGGGTAACTGTTGAGAAAATTGTACGGGAGGGTTTTCCAGATTCTCAAAGACTGACGAAGCAGCGAGTTTAATGCGTGGGAATTATGCACACGAAGGATAATTCATATTCCGCTTGCAAGATTATGAAAAAAAAATCCTGCGCATCTTTCAACACGATTCAATGTACGTAGGTGAGAAATGGTGGGCGTGAAGGATTCGAATAGATAAAAAGTTTTAATCGATATGATCACGATATTTCTCATTTTATTTATTGATTCTTCATTTTTTTATATACGAATTATTCAAAATTTAATTGGTTTTAGGTATTCCAAAATTAATTAGGGGTCTGGATAGTCCATAACGCTCAGTTTTGTTACGTAATATGGCAGTATTCGAAATAATGCTAATACATTCTAACGTCCACGTGTCTTGCTTACATATGTTAGACTCGCGATTCAATTCATCTCGTATGATGTACGGGGTGTCGGCTTGATATTGCGTAGAATGAAGAATTTTGGCGATAAATTTCTGTCCCGTGAAACACAAGACTTGAGAAGCCAAGAACGCGAAAGAATCACAGCGTGACGCTAACGAAGGAGATTCCTGTCGCCGATAGGAGAGTCCATTGTATTTCCTGAGAAACGGCAGGCAAGGTCTGTTCTCAAGGGAATTAATTGCGAACGATACCGATTACTAAATATCAGACGTTCGATCTGACTGGTTTGGCAAAAATTTCGCGTTTCTCCTCGATTTATCTTCTCCTGTACGAATTTCACCATACACAGGGACAGTCATACGCATAATGATACTCATTACTAATAACTGATCCTGAAGTACCTTAAGTGCCAGTATACGTTTCTCGTATGAAATTAGTAAATTTTTATCTATTCGAAAATCCGTGCAAATTTTACGGGGCCGTTTTATAGTAAATAAATTCACGACCTAATTTTTTTAGGTTATTGCTGCAGAAACTATACCTTAGACAGAATGGCAATATGGTATTATGAGAGTGCTCCAACAAAAGGCGCCTTGACATTAAAAACTATTTTTTCCATGCTTAGATGTTGGTACCTGTGATGATGATGATGACGATGAGTAGAAAGAACAGGTGGGAAACAGGGTGGAGTAGATACATAAAACAAATGCAAAAGCAAGGCAAGGCAAGGTAACTTCCCAGTTATGCCAACTTGTTACCCAAGAAAGAACCCTCTGCTTTTGTTCATTGTTTCGCCATTGTTGTAGTTCTCGAAATTTCGTCAAAGTCGCTTACACACCCAGTATAACACGTAACAAACCGGTCCATATCAATTTGCTATTTTTTATCTTACAATTGTATCTATTTCTTGAAAGAGAATTGAAGCTACGATATTAATTGTTAATTACGAAATTATAAAAATAATAAAAATTATACTCAAGGACTAGAAGATCGATTCAAAAAGATTTACACATACTCATAATTACTATCTTTATGGTAATTGTTAATTTCCATGTTCCATCATGTATATTAGTCCGTGATAAAAAAATTTTGATATTTCGAAATCTTGATTTCGGAAATTTTTATTGATCACGCGAGCCTCGTGGTCGCTTCAGATTTACATTTTTTTAATATTATAAAGCGTATAGAGCAGATAAATCATTCGTCATTGATCCTTGATGACATTTAAATAGCCAATCGAAGATCGTCTTAACCATAGCTTTTGTCATTGGCCATAGACACTTCGTCGAATTACCTTTCCGAGTATGGCAGACATCTTTTGACCAGTCACTCGCAACCTTTATGCCAATGATTATCGGCCTGCCTAATGATCGTTTCGAAAATGGCGCTCAGCGATCATTTAGCCGCTGACATCCATATACGTAGAAGCAGACTTTCGTTCAAATGCTCCCAAATACATAACACGTGTACAAATAAGAATAGTCATTCTATGTCGTAATTGAAATTTCGTAGAAAAATTGAGTACGCCCGAAAGTTCATCATCATAAATTCAAGTATCCCCGTAGTTTTGTATAATAGCCAACCTAACCTAACCTAACCCTAATCTGATCACAATGACCAAACAAAATAGTTACACGGTTCGTTCAACAGGTGGCAACACCTAGATCATGTCCGTCTGGAATTATTGCATCCGTGTATTTCTTACTATCGCATCGCCAGACTCACTGTATTACTTTGTCGTATACACAAATAGCATGATACTTATCATCCGCTACTATTGAATTGAAGTATCGTTACGGTATTCAAGTTAGTTGTTATATTATGTTGTATCAAACAATACTCATCGTTGAGTAATACACCAGGCGTACGTAGCACAATACCTGACACCCGTTCTGTGAACTTCGACTTAGCGTTGCGAAACGAGTAGCGCGAAACTACTATTGTGACCTTACGAACTCGACCCTAACTGACATTAAATCATGGGTTACGTGTGGGGATAGAAATGGTAAAATATTCTACAAGATAGCGTGATCTATTGGAGTAGCTATGAAGATTTATTGAAAAAATAAAGTGGATATGATTAACGATGCTAATAGAGGTATATAGTACGTCACGAACGATACTAAACACTACGGTCTACTCGTTGAAAAATTATTATCGATACTTATTAATTATCTAATCATAAAAATGTTTACTATGCATGACATAAATTTGAAATAGTATCTTGGTATGGGGTTATATTAAAGTGGTTAACTTTCTAGAAAATCATTACAGCGAGTATCAGTTCGATACAAAGTGAAATTAAGTGATGCTACGTCGGGTCATTATTGACATCATTGACACACACGTGGCTGTAAAGACTCATCACTGACAATGACTGTTACGAACGTCTATAATGATTTTGATGTAATTTAGTCTCTGGCGAATCTCGAACAGAGGAGTTAAGACAGAGTAGTTAAGGTTGTCATATTTCAGGGTTATCCTAATGAGCTGAATAATTACAATAACGCATTCACAACAAAATTGTACGATACTGTCTTGTCACGTAAAACAAATACGAAGTAATGGTCGTCAAAGGTAAAACAAGAAAATAAAAATTGCTAAGAGAATTTCTTGTGAAAATCAATATATTATATTATACAGATACAGAAGGGTCCTTAAAGTGTAACAGGGTTCACGTTATACATCTTAAAATCGTTGCTGTCCGAATTGAGCCTTGTTACTGGGTTCATTTTGCTCTGGGTGAGCAGCATTGTAAGCAAGGGCGCGTTGGATGGCCTCAGGGATTGGTGGGGGTACTGGAAGGTGGGCACCCTGGGGTTGGAATCCGTTTTCGTCGGCGACGTAGCTGACGGCAATTGGGGTGCCGTCGGGGGCGGTGTACTGGTATTGACCACTGGCAACTACTGCGGGTTCTCCTTTGGGTCCTACGGCCTTGGGAGCACCATTTTCTGCAGCAGCAATTCCATTCTCAGTCTCGTAGCTCCAGGAGTAAGCACCCTCGGGGGAGATGTCTTGAGCCTGTCGGAGAATGGCAATTGGCCGGGATGGTTGCTGGTATTGAGCGCAAGCTACAGCCACCAGGGCGAGAGATACAATCTGAAATAATATATCGGTAATTAATATTACTATTATTATTAGTTTGTGTCTATCTTAATTGTCACTCGGAGTAATTGCGTAGTTATTATATTTTTTGTTCTCCTTGACTTTTTTTAAATTTATTATTGACCTCGGCCATTTTATTTTAAACATGTTGCCGAAATACCGGTTTTTAAATATTGTTCGATCTAGGTATAGTCCGTCAACGCGTTAAATGTATTTTTGTAGGGGCCATCTCTCTATGACTTTCAATGCAAAAGAGTCCCCAAGACCTAGATATATTGGTCAGACGATCGTGTTAATGTGGGTCTGAATTCCGGGGACTTACACGAGTTAATTGCGTAGTACGTATAATTATGGAATTCCTAATACTTAAGGATAGGCTGATCCATCGATCTTTCAGGGATAATAATATAATTTGCATATTCATTAAGTAGCATAGAGCCGTAATAAAAATCAGTGTGATTAATTAACGTATGAAAAAAATAGTTCTAATTCAACAATAGCCGTGTACAGCACGATATAACACTCGAATAATTTTTTTTCGCGAATATATCTCACAACAGTTCCAAACTCTGATAAGGAAGATAGGAACTTTCTAGATCGTTTTCTAATGAATAGACCTATTTTTGTTTCTCCTGTTTACGTGTCAATAAATGATATTTCGAACTCACGAGGAACTTCATTTCTGTAGAGTGAGGAGAGAGCACGTCGGTTAACCCGAGTGGAGATGAGTTTTGGAATGCGATTGACTTCGGTGTGAGTCCGGGTGTCCTTTATACCAACAGCTCGTCGATCAGGCCCCGCTTTCGCTTGTGGGGGTCCCGAAAAACCGGCAATCTGGTAGGAAGATTCTTCTGCTAAAATTTATTTGTCATCTTGACCTTTTACGCCGACTAAATCGATCGATTATATAATCGCCACATCCAGAAAACGACACACCCTTGACGAGCGATCGTTAAGTCCACCGATAATTTTGTCAGGAGAGGAGCGTTGAATTATTATTTTTTTTCAGAATCGAGAAAAAAACAACATTTTAGCATCCTTCAAATCTTGTTGTTAAGATATAACGTTATATCTCGTGCCTTTTTCAGAATCCATGGTAATCGAAGCTGCCGACTTTATCTTTGGCGGGGCTAGAAAGTTTTTTGTATAAATAGCGCCGGACTTCTCAAAATTGTCAGCACAGTTTGACAATCTGCCCTCGAAACACCATGAAATTCCTCGTGAGTTCTCGACATATCGTCCTGTCCTTTTGGAATTTGTTTTAAAAAATCGCCTTAAACTGGATGTCGCATATGCGGTCCTGAAATTGTGAAACTAAGGGCCTTTGCTTGAATTTCGTGAATCTTTGTGAATTTGTGATTTTAACTATTAATGTTTATTATTGGAACATTTTTTTTTCATCAGTACAGTTACAGTGACATCTCTTACACGAAGATGGTCTAATGGCTGACTTACGTCAATGGAACTACGTTAATAGGCTCTTGAGAAAAAAAATGAACTGATACGCGGTCAGGGTTCTTGCGTGGGTGTCCGTCCTTCTTAAGGATGCAAATGAAACCATCTCGTGGTTTTGCTATTCTAGAAATGCGCTGATAGAATTTATTTAATCAATCATAATCAAGCATGAAAT
Source organism: Pachycephus smyrnensis (assembly GCA_030142225.1). Classification (NCBI taxonomy): domain Eukaryota; kingdom Metazoa; phylum Arthropoda; class Insecta; order Hymenoptera; family Cephidae; genus Pachycephus; species Pachycephus smyrnensis. The sequence goes on along the minus strand of JARQST010000044.1, from coordinate 822,292 downwards.
GCATATTGCGGACTGTATCTGATTAACAGATACATTATAAGATATCTTAAAGTCATTTACCTAACGGAAGTGTCATTTTTTAATTTTCAGATTTTCTCCTTCGTTTTGGTGGCTGCCGCTTCGGCGCAGTTGATCAATCCACTGAGCCAGCCGATACCTGGCAAGCCAATTGCCATTCTACGTCAGGCCCAGGACATTTCACCGGAAGGTGCTTACTCGTACAGTTATGAAACTGAGAATGGAATTTCCGCCCAGGAAACCGGAGTTCCCAAAGCTCTTGGACCCAAAGGTGAACCCGCTGTGGTAGCTCAGGGTTCTTACAGTTACGTCGGCCCGGACGGTACACCATACACAGTTACCTACATTGCCGACGAAAATGGATTCCAGCCCCAGGGTGATCATATCCCAGCATCCCCATCTGTTGGCCAGAAGACCCCTGGTCGTTTCTAAAACTTAGTAATTTCATTCAATGATGCTTTTGACTATGATAAAAATGAATGATTTTGATCTGCTCATTCTGAAATACTGCTTGTGTACCTAATTCACTCTAATGTTTGTTTACGAATAAAGAGTATATTTTCTATAATATGTATCTTTGTTTTATTTAAACTTGCATAATAAAGGAACAAGGACTTTTATCTTCGATGACGTCAGCTACGGGAATAGTCAAATATAATGGGTCAACGATTTAGTAAAAGGATCTTATCGCTACTTTCTATGCCATGAGCGTTACCGAAATTTCTTAAAAATTCCAAAATAAAAAATCGGACTTCAGTTTATTAGTATTGTCAAATCTATCGATTAACTAATGAAAATCATAAATCATTCGAAGAAACTTTTAAGTAGAAAGCTTTAATGTGAATTTGAGCTTTCTCAACTCTCTCAAAATAGAAATCGTAATTTTTCGCCGTTTAGCGCCAGGATGCAAACTGCAATAGACAGCACAAAAAAATATCGACGAATGCTAAACAAATACGTCTTAGATAAGGATAATTAAATATCAACACACAGTACACATCATACAGTTAGCCTCTGAGTATTAATAATAACCATTCAAAAGTTCCTACAGAAAAATCATCAGAATCATCGATATCCGTTCGTGTCCAGAAGCGTGCATCATGTAAATCTCACTGAGCAAAAGTAAAAGTATACATGGTTGAAAAATGAATGACGATTCGTACGTAAAATTTTACAATGACTTCGTCCACGTAACATAATTGGTACCGTATTCAAAATTCAATATATCATATGACAGGTATGCTTCTAGTATATAAAAAAATATATAATTATATAGTTATTTATGCCTATAGGTATATATTGGGTTCTATGCGTACTGTTAAAAAAAAATGTTCAAATATATACAGTACTGGTTTCTAAGAGTCCCATTCACACAGGGCAGAAGGTCAGCAGACATAAGGCGGAACTGAATTCTGTAAAGTTCTGAAATGTTCGCCGATCAAATTGTCTTCGAAGAAGAGACAAGATGGCAAAAAAGAAAGAAATAAAAAAAGATCGGTTGAGATACGCGTGGCTTTGCCTGTAAGATGCTGGATAGTTCTGACGAAACGAAGATTTGTTATATAATTGAAAGATGGTGTTTTACCGGTTTAGGGTCGTGAAAGATGTAGCAACGTAGGCATCCGAATTGCTTGAAAATTTATACGATTGTAACATGGACGTTCGACTGGACCGATTAAGTATGCGAGAATATTCCTAGAATGTTAGACGCCTTTCGTATATACTCGTGATGAATCTGTGGTTTTTTTTGATAATCTTGATTTTTTGTTAATTGTTAAAAAGCATAAGTGCACTTAAAAAAGTGTTCACCTACTGCGTACGTATTATAGTAATTATAAAAAATATCGTGTATATCAATCTGCTGTTTACTTTTGTATTCTTATCGGAATAAGAATACTAATTTTTTTATTAATAAGTAAATAAATGATTAATTACATGTATTATTAAATTCAAATTTTATCCATAATATACAATTTCTTACGTGTACAATTGGTAGGTAATGTTACACTGGTTAATACACTGGTAAATTACTTATTTATGAAAAGGTGTCATAAATAACACTGTTTATCATCCTTAAAGTAAAAATGATCATAAATATAAAAAAAAGGCGAAACACGCGAAACGATTTAACGTGGAAACGTCGTGAATAAGTGAGTCACGAAGGCGCGTGGTTACAATAATTAGGAACTTTGGTACGAAGAACAGAAAAAAAATGTAAAAGAAACAAAGGAAGTGGTAAAAAAGTAAAAAAAGAGAACAAAATGAATATAACCCGACGACCATGGCACTTTCAGTTGCCCGAAAGTGAGTGGCTCTCCTAAGTACATCTTGATTCATCGATCAAGCTACTTGCGAAGATGTTAAAGGAACCTTTTAAAAAAAAAAGATGCAAGAAAGAACGGAGAAGACTTCGAGGTGATAGCAGATTCTCACGAGCGTCACATGAAAAAATGTCTAAGCCATAAATTTGAATGAAGAAGAAACTATGGACATTTTGTATACCTACCAGCCGATACATTATTATGAGGCGAGATTCCTACATTTCACACTTCGAAATGCTAAAAGAAAGTGTGTTGCAGGTCCACAAATGCTGAGAATAAACTATTTTTAATAAATTCACTGATTCGTATGCTTATCTCTGTTATCTTGCGCCGTTCGATTGGGTCGCCCATAATATATAATACTATTCGAAAAATTTTGTTATTGAAACGTATTATTGTTGGTATATAAATATCATTGTGGTGTATGACATTCCGATACTGTCATCAATTTGAATGACAAAAACGACATTGAAACTGCATTAAAAATGTGCAAATACTGTTTACTCAGTGGCATAATGTCGTGAGAAGGACTTTATGATAAATGACGAGTTGTTATGGGTGTGTAAATCATTTTATGCAAGGTGTCAGCCCGACTTGCATTGACAAAGGAAAAGGCGGGTTCGTTAGATGCCATGCATGTCATCTCATATGAATATGACGTGTTACAGCATCAATTTCAAAAGTTCAACCTCGCTTCATTCTAGACTTAATTAAAAATTGCACTCGATACTCCGTTAGAAATTTTTAACAAATTCATCCCCACTTTGAAGCCATTATGTCAGACATAAGCACTGATTTCCGGCATCGATTTCTGTTACATAAATATATTCTTGGAATCTACAAACTGATCCTTACTATGATTTTGAGGTTATACATAGTAATTTTTTATTGAAATTTGATTTACAAATTTTTAATATACTCGGGTGGTCAATTCATCACAATGCTTTCATATACTGCATAACAGAAAGTAAACTTCTGCTAACACTCCCTTCTACTTGAAATGGCATGAAGATCACTGATCTATGAACATCGGCTTGGATGGAATGCTGACTTGATGCTTGGAATAGTGAGAAATGTCGACGACTTCCTACACCCAACAGTCATATTGTCACCGACCCCCTAGTGAATCAGGTTATACGCATGCGGCTCAATCTTATATTTCTTTCCTTGATTCTTTGATGCGGATGCGTACATTGTAGAGACAACTTTTTTAAATTTCTCCTTGAAGTCATTTGGGATAATTCAATGATGTTATACTCTTCTGGATGATCCTTAATTTATCGACGTATTCCCCTGACCGCTTTGAAAGTTACATCCTTATGCGTTCGTAAACGCGCCAAGAGCGACGTTTCCGCGATCTTTTGCTTGGGAGCCTTGACATTTGCATTGTAAATTTTCGTTTAGTTAACACGTTAAAGCATGCAAACTGGTTATTATTTTCTAAATAAATTGTGGTTTATTGTTGGTCATTTCCAATAGGTGTTTATATTGAAAAAGTTAAGATCTTAATAACATATGTCGTCTACTATAGGTAAATCTATAAGTCATTCATGAATTATGTATGTGTCTGAACCACTAGGTATTTACTCAGTGAACAAAGGAACTCTTATTTTACGTCTGACATCTTTATTTCTAAAAATATCATAAGCAAGCTTCACCCTTCTAGGTTTAGCTGTTTCGTAAAAATATATACTCTGTCGGTAAAGAAGACACGCGCGACTAGCATGTTTTCGGTCGGTAATAGTACGCACGTAGCATATAATCAATAAAGCAGAAATATTCCGTATTACGAAAACCTTGGATAACTTTTAATTATTATAAATAAAGCCTATTTTAGATCATGATTAATTTAATAATAATTTAAGTGTAAAGTGTCATGCTACGCCCTCTGGATTGTCATCTTATGTTGCATCGGTAACAAGAACACAGCGCCATTAGCATCATTTAAGGGCTCCAGATATGTAACATCAAATTTCGAGTCCACCATCACGGTGTCACCCGAGTAATCATTGCATCGTGGCGAATGAATGGCCGCCTCGTCCAGTGTGTGCATACTCTGTTTTCCTGCAATTAATTTTACGTTCTCCAGCGATTCCGCGGCGAAACGCTCCTCGGGCCATTTCGTTCGGTAAGTCCATCTTCACCAGGTTCAAGGTGAATTTTATGACCTCTTAACCCCAAAGGATCTTCTGCGCTCATCAAGTACCCTTTCGAGGAACGTGTTCCGAAACTTGGCCGGCGATTTGTTTTTATCTGCAATCATCAAACCCGGTCGCTTATCTTGTTAATCATCCCCAGATTCATTCTGGATTTTTTCTGTGCACCAATTTCCAAGCTTTGAAAGAAGCATTTACATGATATTGTGAAATTTCTACCGGAGTCGCTGTCATTGCCCTCCTTTGCACTCTTCTACTTTATTGCTCTTGATGAACATGCAAAGGTAGTACTAGGTAGTTGTAGCATGGAATGTTAGTAAAAAGATAGTCTTGCTGTGGTACTATTTATCAAAGAGCAAAAGTGGGATTAGAGTTTTTATTGTGAAAATTATTATATTAATATGTTGGAGCAGATGGTATTTCTTTAAATGGTTTCGGTTAGTTTCTATGACTTTGTGTCTGTTTCGATTACTTTATGATTTCATGTATTGCAATGCAGTAGTGCAAGTGTGAAATGACAAAGACTTTTCGGAGCATTGTGGTACTATCATTGGTAAACTGTATATCTTATGTATAGAGGAAAGACTGCATAGGAGTTGAGCGCATAAAAATTTTTATTAAATAAATAATTTTTTAGAATTAGTTTAAATACTAAAAAATGGCATCGATGGATTCAAAGTACAGCATTTTATACTGACATAATGAATCTTTTTATTTTATTCTAATGCATATTTAGCGAATTAACCATTCCGATTTACATTCAAAATTGTATACAAAATTGTATACAAATACATTACATTCTTATATTTTACTTATTCGTTGATACATATTTCTCAAATAATATAATATTATATATATGTCTTTTTTCTGTTATTTTAAATGTAGGTCAACCATAGAAAATTTACCAATGCGTCAATTCCATGTTGTTATTTGTTTAAGTTATACTAAACTTAAATATAATATAAAGTATCACTTATAGAATTTTGTATAAATACATTGATCTAAGGATGTGCACCTAGTTTACCAAATACACAAATACAGAGAAATATGTCAAGTGATATTGAACTTAAATCAATGTTATATTACCGTAAAGCAAAATAATTCGGAATTACATATTTATAGCTTGCACAGATAAAGGATTGAAATAGAAAATTAAGTTACTCTATAGATTCTTCTTGTAAGTTAATAATTGCAGTCTTTGACTCTTAATATTATCTAACAGCTGACACATTTTTACGGTGGTACCGGTTAAGTGACCTTCTTGGTGAATGTTCGGATTTACATAACTCCTAAGCATCATATAAGGTTGTTTACTGGATATATATATATAGTATTTATCAGCACATATATAGGTAGTTTTTAGTAATTAATTTAACGCGATAATTATTGCAATTTTTACACCTTTTCAGTCACGTAGAGACAAACACGTCTAACGTGTGTATCGATTCGTTCTAAAAAAAACTAGAAAGCATAAATTTATTGCTCCCATTAAATAGTATTCATGAATGATAACTCTAGTAATTAATTGACGTCGAGTTACAAGATAGAAACTTTTGTGATATATCTCAAAATAATTTTGCAATTGATTCCAAATCGATATTTATCCGTGTCAGGGGTTACCGGAGGTCAAATTGCATATAGATTAAACTAATAATTCCCAAATCCATTCAGGTACATCAAGGGTCAAACTTTCGTAACGCAACGTTAACTATTGCCGATATCGAAAAGTGTAGAATCTTTTTGTTGCGCGTGTATATATACATATATATTGTCATACTCACGCGCTTTCAAAATCAGCGGGGACATCTCTCGCGAAATTATGCGTGCGCGATGGAAAATTGCAGGCGCGCAATATCGCATTGGAGAAGAGCTTAATAATAGATACTATTCGCAACCTTTCCGTGGAATGTATTTTCGGTTCGCGATATTTTTAGCTCGCTATGACGTTTGGCCAATCCGTAAAATTTGACGGATCATCTGAAATTCGCAATTGCCGTCGGAATATCACTTGACTCTGATCTTGAACCGGGTATACTTGTGAACTTAGCAAATGATCTCGAAAAGAGAACGTGTCTGGGAGAATTTGTGCAAATAAAATAGTAAGAGTGCAAAGGAAGTCTTAAAGTTTTGCAAACAAGTAAAAAGTTTTTACACGTCACGCTAAACACAGCTGGTTAACTTTAATAACTTACCGAGTGAGAAAAACAACTTCATTAAGCATTCTAAGCCAAACGTTGTTTCGACATTTAGTGCCCAGTATTAAACTTTCTAATTGTACTAAAGTTTTTGCAGATGCTCGTTGCGATAATTGTATCTCTGAGTAACAACTGGCCAATGAAAGTACGACGCATCGAAATAAAATTTGATTCCGCTGATTAAAAATCATAACTGTGTGACTCGTAACAGCCTTAACTTATCAACGAATCTAATCTAAGATTCGAAAACATTTAGCTTAAAAACTAAGATAAAAGTGTGTCGTCTGTGCGAATAAACGGGTGTGACATTCGGCGAAAATGTCTTAAGACTAAAAGTTGTGACGTTCCTCAAAGAAATATTTCGCTAGGATCCAACGATAATATGCATCTATAAAATGTTACTGCGAACAATACACAAGTGTGGAAACATGGTACATGCTAGAATATATATATATATATATATAAAATTGAGAAAAATGCAAATCAATATCGATGCAATAGTTTAATCATAATGTAAATAGCGTGTAATAATATGTATTAGGAACAAGATAATTTTTCTCAGTGACGATCATATAACGCTTCTTGTATAATACTTCAAGCAAATCATTCTAGATCCGCGTATCGTAATCAACCTTTCAAGAAAAGTTCATTCAGAGTGTATAAATGTAATCTGTCGAGTAAATAAAATTTGTTTACAGTGCTGCTGGGGCGATAGAAATAGCCACAGCAATAGAAGCGGCGAAGACGGCATGGAGAAGAGCGCGGACGGTTTATTGTTTCGCGCGGAAAGGAACAACGGTGCAGACGAAAGTGCAATGAGCATCGTAGGAGCAAATGAAAGAGTAGCCATACTGGATGCAGGTGCTCAGTACGGTAAAGTGATTGATCGTAAGGTTCGCGAATTATGTGTACACAGTGAAATTCTACCACTTGACACGCCTGCGTTCACCCTTAAGGAAAAGGGTTACAAGTACGTATTAATTGCCGTTAATTTATAGTACACCGTGCCGTGCATAATATTCAATTGTATATTTTATTTTTCTAGAGCTATTATTATATCCGGTGGACCTAGCTCTGTGTACGCAGAAGACGCACCACGGTACGATGCTGATATCTTTCGAATAGGCATACCCGTATTAGGTATCTGCTATGGAATGCAGATGATGAATAAAGAATTCGGTGGTACTGTCATGAGGAAGGAAGCACGTGAAGATGGACAGTTTCCTGTAGAAGTTGATACCAAGTGCCTTTTATTCAAGTAAGTAGTTGATAAGTCTTAGAATATACGTATAGAGTCTTATTAGTCTGAGCGTTGATGAATTGCGTAATACAATAAATTAATGATATGTTAAAATGTTTTTATATCTTTCATTTGATTCAGGGGCTTGGAGAAAGATCAAATGGTCCTATTGACCCATGGGGACAGTATAGATAGGGTCGCCGATACCTTCCGCACCACTGCCAAGTCCTCCAATTTCGTAGCAGGTATAGCCAGCGATAAGATGAACCTTTACGGCGTGCAGTTTCATCCTGAGGTCGATCTGACGCCCAACGGTAAAACAATGCTACACAATTTTTTGTTTGGCGTCGCTGGTCTTACTGGTAATTATACTCTGCGTGGTAGAGAGTCTCAATGCATCCAATATATTCGCGAAACAGTAGGCAACAATAAAGTTCTGGTGAGTATCAGTTGATAATTGTTTAATTAGTAATAAACCATCTATGATCCGTACGTGGTTGATTATACAATAAATTGATTATTGCTGATTCCAGTTGTTGGTTAGCGGCGGTGTAGATTCCACTGTATGTGCAGCACTGTTACACAAGGCGCTTAGTAAGGAACAAGTAATTGCACTTCACATTGATAACGGGTTCATGCGCAAGGGTGAAACACCATTCGTAGAGCAGAGTTTAGCTCAATTAGGTGTGAAACTTCGTGTTGTAAAAGCGGGACATAGCTTCATGGAAGGCCAGACTACTGTGCCAATGGAGCCGATCGGCGTACCACCAAATTCTGGGGGAACAAATAATAAAACATTCAGTGGAATCAGTGTGGTTGGGCCCAGGACCAGGTTGACGAAGATGCTCTGTGCCACTACAAATCCAGAAGAGAAGCGTAAGATCATCGGAGATGTCTTCGTCAGAGTAGCTAATGAAGCAATGGCTGAGATGGGACTGAAACCGGAAGAGGTGTTTCTCGGTCAGGGTACGCTCAGGCCAGATCTCATTGAGAGTGCCAGCTCTTTAGTTAGCGGTAATTAATACTTTTGTATTAAACGATTATCATTTTCGGTTGTATTATTATCGTTTATTCATTGACGTACGTTTGCGCAATTCTCTCAGGTAAAGCAGACGCGATAAAGACACATCACAACGACAGCGAATTGGTGAGAGCACTTAGAGAGCAAGGTCGAGTAGTAGAGCCATTAACGGACTTTCATAAGGACGAGGTTAGGCAGCTGGGTTGCGACCTCGGTCTGCCTTTTCCATTAGTAGCCCGTCATCCATTTCCTGGTCCAGGACTCGCGATTCGCATCCTTTGCGCTGATGAGCCTTACATGGACAAGGATTTCTCCGAAACACAGGTAATTTTGTATGAAACTTTCTTTATCTGCACGATGCAGCAATGAACAGTCTTGCCAAAATCTATATGAATTTGTAGGTAATAGTCAAGATAATGGCAGAGTATGAGCAAATGCTTCAAAAGAAGCATGCCCTTCTGAACCGCGTGGAAGGTGCTACCAGTGAATCTGAACGACAGCATCTACGACGAGTATCGAGCCACCGTCACGTTGCCGCAACTCTCCTGCCCGTTCGCAGCGTCGGTGTCCAGGTAGGATAATTATCTTATGTAGTACAATAAATCATATTAGATATAATAAATTTTTCATCTTTGTCCAGGGTGACCGGCGGAGTTATAGCTACGTGGTGGCACTCTCATGCGACGAAGCTTCTTCGGATGGCGTCGACTGGGAAGACATGCTTTTCCTGGCGCGACTGATTCCCCGTGTCTGCCACAACGTAAATCGTGTGTGCTATGTCTTCGGTCAGCTGGTGCAACATCCTGTGACTGATATCACGCCAACGCATCTCACATCCAACGTCATCGCCACGTTGCGCCAGGCTGATCACCTGGCTAATCAAGTGCTAGCCTCCAACGGTTGCATGGGCGCCATCAGCCAAATGCCTGTTATCCTTATTCCGGTACATTTTGACCGAGATACCGTGTCCAGAGCGCCATCTTGCCAGCGCTCAGTTGTTCTTAGGCCCTTCTGCTCCCGGGACTTCATGACCGGCACCCCGGCTATTCCTGGCGTCGAACTGCCCGTGCATGTAAGTATCGTATTTTTATTATTAATCATATTTTACAATAGTACAAGGACATAACCATGAAATTCTATATTTCACAGAAAAATCAATGTTCACAGTATTATTTCGTTGTTCGAATAATTTTTATTTTGTATGTTCAATGACATCGTAGTTATATTTTATATATAGATTTCATATTTGTCATTCTATAAATATATATTGCATATACATTCCTATTGCTAGTGACTGAACTATTATTGCATATTCAATATAGTAAAATCTACTATTTTTATAAAATACTAACATAAAATCTGTTGCAGGTGGTGAAGAAAATGGTGACTGAGATATTGACGGTGCCCGGTATTTCGCGCGTTCTATATGATCTGACGTCCAAACCGCCGGGCACCACCGAGTGGGAGTAGTGAATGCTCATGCCCAATTCACCCCTTTCTATTTTTTCACCACCCCTGCGCGTAACGAGAACAACAAACAAAAAAAGTAAAAACTATATTTAAAAAAATATATATATTACAAAAACACCCAAAAGCACGCAAAAGCCTTGTGACTTATTACCGACCGACACCGAAGAGCTTTAGACGCGAAGCCGGTGCGCATGCGATGGATCCGGAAGGTAAGTATAATCACCTTGTAAATATATATACTGTCCCTCCTTTTATTTTCTATACCGATTAATTTACTAGGAAAATTGTATAAAGGCGATTATTATTTATTCGATTAAACGAACATGATAACGACAATGACGATTTATACATGAAACGGGGCGGCTTCGCACTCGGCAAGTTCGCACCTCATTGGCGGTAGAATTAAGTCACTGTTGTACTCTACTCGCATTGAATTCTGGACGTGCTCGACGATCCTCTTGTACGTCCGGTGCCAGATGCAGTTTCCGCTTCTGGCGATGCATCTGAAAATGCGTAAACGCGCTAGGATTAGTTACGCTAGTTCGTTCCTAATTTTTTGTCATTTTTTATCGATGATGTCTCATGCTAAAAATATAACTTGACTCTCATTTACTATTTGCATTATGTTGTACGACCTTATCTCTCATCCTTGGAAAAATTGTAGTGCCGCTGTCTTTTGATGAAAGGGTAACCTTGCGAGATTTTTATACGCACCTGTGCATCGTTTTTAAGAGGATATGAAGATCAGTTAAGCGTTTTCTTTCCGGGAGAGAACTGAGAAACGTAATGAGCGACAAAACGTCGATTTCCATTATATCGCTGCTTGTGGATATCCACATTTGTATTTGGCTCTTTACCTGTGAAATATGGGATTCTAAGAAAATTCTTTGGGTTGGGTTTTTTCCTATTTTTTAAGAGAATTGATATCTTTCGTATGGCTCGATAGAAATAATATTAATATTTCCTGCTTTATTGATTCCTAATGAAGGATTCATAATGATGTAGACGAATGTACACCAGAAATAAAATTATTTATTACTAGTTTATCTGTTGACCTATTAATGTGTTATATTTAGGATATTTTTTTAACCTTGTAGAAGACTTTTTATTACCTGTTTAAGGGGTAAATTCAGGAACCGATTTACAAGTGTATTCAATATTTCCTCTTCTTCGTTCATTTCTGATTTTTGCACACAAGGAGTTGGTTCTCGTTCTGATTGTACTACTTTCTCTTTAGGTGCAGTTGTATTGTTAACTGTTTTTGTTGCATTCTCATAAGTTGGACTTACTGACGTTTCTCTATTTTCGGTATTCAATTTTGATTTTTGCATAGTTTTAGAAGTTTTCGTATTTTTCGTGTTTTTTGTTTTCCTGGTACCTTTTAGCAATACTGTTTTAGGTTTATTCGAATTCTTATTCGCATTTGGTTTATTCCAAAAATTCATTAGACCCTTCGACGTCGTTGCTTGCGGTTGGTTTTTCTTGATTTTCATTTCTTTTTCTATTTTCTTTGTTGTGCAATATTGCCTGACATCGTTTCTTAGTTCTGCAGGCAACGCTGCCAAATATTCTGGATCCACTTGTGAAAATGATACATTTAAATCAGTTTTAGTCGAATCAGAGTTCATATTGGAATTAGTTTGAACTTCGGAAATACCGACTGCTACATCTGGTTCTGATTGAGGAACTACTTCAGCATTTTTTTCCAAAGAAGAAGTTTCTTCTTGCTGTTTCGTGCGATATTCATTGAGAATTTCATTTCGTATTTCTTCGGGCAATTCCACAAGAACAGCCATGTTTATTTGTTCTATTGGTGGCAATTTTAGTTTTGTCGATTTTGAAGAATTTGATGAACTCGGTTTCGTATGACGAAAATACGATTCTTGACTAGTTTGAATTTTTCCGCATGATGATTCTTTCTTTAAAATGCATTTTTGTCCTGCTTTCGATGGTTTATTTGGTATCTCATCTACTACAAGCGCTTCAGATGATCTTGAACTTTCATCTTTCTTTTTATCATTTTTGTTTTTTTTAATTATTTTTGCAGAGAGAATCTCATTTCTTATATCCTCTGGTAATTCTGCTAATACGGCTTCATCCAATTCTTGGGTTAATTGTAAAATATTGGTTTCTTGATTGGTCTCCGATTCGATTAAAACATTGTAGGAAGAAGTATTTTGGACTGATGTCATAGGAGGATTTTGTAAATTGGATGTTACTCTTTCTTCCGAAGTGTTTTTATTAGGAACATTATTATTTGATGAAAGACACAGATCCTTTTTATTCTCTGATGCTAAAGATTCTTCATTTCTTATGCTTTTTCGAGGCATATCTAATTTACTTGAAGTAATCATTTTTGAAGGTCCAGGTTGTTGACCGTCTTTGTTATGTTCAAAATTGACAGTATTGTGTTTTGCTTGCAAAATTTCGTTTTTAATATTTTCTGGTAATGCAGTAAGTATACTCTCGTCTATTTTACAATTGTGCAACTTTGGATGTTCCTGAGTAGCCTGCATATCAAGATTATCCTTTTTCACACTGTTTCCAAAAAACGCTGGTAATCTTTTTGATTTTTCAGATTTCCCACTATCTGAATTTTTCGACGTTGAACTTACTTCGCTATTGTGCGAAAGTAATTGTTTTTCATCACTTCCAGCCGGTTTATGTTCGGAATCACACGGTTTACGTTTACTAATAAAATTTAGAATATTCGTGGTACCAGCCTTTGACTTCAATGACTCTAGTCTAGAAATTTGAATTCCAATTCCTCGAATTTCCTGTGGTTCCTGTTGCAATTGATGCCACAATGCCAGTACTTCCCTTTAAAAACATTCAAATTACTCAAAAGTGCATTATGAGCTAATTATCTATATTTCTTCCTACAAAAAAATTCACTCACCTCGTAACGATGACGTCATCATCAACGGCTGCAATGAAGTTTTTGGATCTGGTATAATAATCGCAGAGACCATGACCCATAAACTTTGGTGTTTCTATAGGTGCTTCTTTAGCCCTCACCATAACTTTTAGGGTAACGGATCGGCCCTTCACATTAGCTTTCTTCATTCGCTCACAGACTTCTACTGATAACTTTTTTAAAAAATCTTCAGCATCCATTGAGTTCCTGAATCGAATACCGTAATTCACTTCCGCTGATACAGACTTTCTCACGTGTTCCAAATTCAATTTCGAATTGTCCACACCTCGGCTCATATTGTAGAGCATCTCTCCGGTTTTCTTGCCAAATTCTTTTTGCAAAGATGCTAATGGGATGTTTTGCAGTTCTGCACAAGTCTGCACAAACATACCCTTTAATTTGTGAGTAGTGGTCATGCCCACCCCTGCAAAAAATTGCTATTAAATATCTCCAAATTAAACATAATAATTTAATTATTAAATTCAATGCTTGCCTGGTAAATCTCGAACATTCAATAATCCTATATAGGATTGAACCATTTCCATTTCTAAATAGAATTGACCATCAGGTTTAGCCTTCTTGGTAGCCAATCGAGCTTGCAATTTATTTTCCCCAAAACCAGTGGAAACTGGACAACCAGTTTTATCTCTAATTTCCTTCCGGATTATTTTTGCAAATTCCATAGGAGTTAAACCGGTCTCGGCTAGAATCGAAGTACAGTCAGCATACATTTCGTCGCAGCTGACAGCTTCAATTTTTAATGTGTATGATGCAACTGTATCGTATAGTGCGTAAGAAACTTCTTTATAGCCCTCAAAGTCATATTTTATGGTTTTCAAATTTGGACATAATTTTAACGCTTGTCCGAGAAACATTCCATTTTTGACACCAGCCTTACGGGCTTCATAAGAACAGGACGCCACTTCGGACAGAGAACCGAAATCGTCCTCCTCATAATAATGACAATGATCCTCTGTTTCAGCTTCGAAATCATCATTAGCTTCCTCTTCCTCAGCTTTTGTAGTTTTTGGTACCCGTATTTTACGGTTTCCTTTAGCATGAGCAACGGCAACTGGTTGACCAATCAGTTCTGGCTTGTTTCGCAGACCAACAGATACAAAGAAACAATCCATATCTATGTGCATTATAATATTTCCAATTGATTTCTTCCCGTTATCATTAACTGAAACATAAAAAATTTCCGTATCCGAATCTGAGTCATTTGCTTCTGCGGAAACAATTGTCTGAGTTTTGCGGACTGCGGACTTCAGCCGGTCTAATCCTGGAAAAGTTCCATCGCTTTTATCTCGCAATTCGTTTATGTAGTCCTTGAAAGTGGCGCCCATCGTTGAAATGTGATGAAGTCGAGAATTGTTGTAGAATTCAGTAAGGAAACCGGCATTCTGCGTCGAATTGTTGTGATTATTTTTTGGTTGTGCATTTTGAACTTGTTTTTGATTTACTGCACTTCCTTTTGTAGGTTCCTGTGCGATTGAAGAATTTGCAACCGAGGTTGAAGGTATTCTTGCAGCATTGATATTCTTAAATGTAACAGGATTCGGCTTTGTAAATTTTTCATTGTTACAACTATCCGATATAGATGGTTCGTCCTCGCTCAAGATTTTTTCTGAGTTTGAAGATTTATTATTTTTAATAATACTGGAAGTCGTAGCAATATCTTTAATGGATTGTTCAGTAGTCTTTGATAAGGACTTTGAATAGTTTTGATCCTTGGTACCAATATTTGGACCAACTATCGATTTTTCACTAGTCCCACCAGCCTTGAATATTAGTCTCGGCTGTGTCTCAGTACAATTAGTGTATAATAAATATTGCTGATAATCCAAAACACGGCCGGCTTTCAGACTATCGGAAATCCATTCCGGTTTACAAATGGGGACCGGATGTTGACTCTTCCTGTACATGACGATTTTTGAATATGGTAAATTCGATGCTATTATGTGTGTTGTAACGCGTGGTCGCATATAGTGATGATAAGTGCCACCGTGAGCCATCATTAATCGTTTTAGCTCATCCGCCGAAGGTTTAGTATAACCATTTACAAATATTGCTATTCCTTGAAAGAGAGTTGAGGCATTTTGAAATTCCTTGGCAGCGATTAGATGGAACTGTTCTTCTAACTTGCTCTTTTTCGCTGCCATATAACCACCCTGTACGTTAAAAATTGTTATATGTAATATAATACAGTTTTGCTTATACATTAATTAATTAACTTTAATAAACCAAAATTGGCACAATCACTACCCCCGCGTATGATTCATAGGAAAAATATTCGTCTCAATGGATAAAACAGAACTAAACATTTCCCGCCAATTTCTGTACATGACACATAATAACTTCCATTGTATGGACTGGAAAATAGTACAATGTAAATAATAGATTCAAGTATGTAATATTTACCCAATCCTCGAAGCCATTTTCACCCCAGTTCGTATTTTTCTTTCTCTTGGACATTTCTACACTTCTTATTCGGTCGTTCGTATGACTGAAGTCTCCATCATTCAGGTTGGTTGAAGTCAAGTTTTCTTATGAAACATTCTTCTCAAAGGTAATATGTGATTCCATTGTTTCTCAAATTCTTAAATCGAACACTATTCACAGACTTGTCGCACGTGCATAAAAATTACGATTATTAAAATTATTATAGGATTTTCCGAAACCCATTTTCTTTCTGTGATCTCACATTAACACAGGTTAGGATTGCACATAGAGTTTCGCCATTGATGAAGTAGATTTCTACTTATCCCCTGATACTGACCTTCATATTGATCTGCTAAAAATTGTGCTATTCAGTAATTGCACAATTAATACGCAACTATAATCATTATGCATTCGCAGAGGACGATTGAACTTTTCATTGAATAATATAAAACTCGTATGAAATCTCACTTTATTTTTCGCAAATACGTAAAAAATGCAAGGATATAAATTCGCTGAATAATATTTACGTTTGTAATGATGGACGTTTATTAACTATATACGTCCCAACGATAGCAATAAAGCACTGTACAACAATGATGTTCATAACGAGTTTTTGTGTATACAATACATTTCCAAAATATACTGTTAGTTTTCTGTTTAAAAGACCCTGCATAAGGGGTCATAACGTATCAGGCATTCGATTGACTTGCGATGGCTTAATTTACCGATTTGATAAAATTCAAATATATATTATACACCGTCATAATACATCGCTAGGACAAATGGAGTAGCGCAAAATAATGATACGTACAATTAAATAGAGAATAATGCTGGATTAAAATTTCGACAAATCCTAAAGATAATCAATTCTAAAATTTGTATATTACAAAAATCTATGGGCCAGTACTTATTCGTCTTGTATTTTTTCATAATCCAAATTTTTAATCCTGTTTTTAAGCGCCACTCTGTTAATACCATATAACTTAATTACGTTGTAACAACAAATAGACATTCTAAGAGAATAACGCGTATAGAGTTCGGAGTCGAGCCAGCCGTACTCCATCTGTAAAGAATGTTATCAGAATGTGTTGTTCTGGCGAATTGCGAAAATTCGCAACACGCCGTAGGTTTGCGTAATGAGAGGCATAAAAAAAAATAAATGACGTCAATGAATTGTGCATGAATGATAATATGTCGGTACTTGTAGTGTAAGTATTTGTCAACTGAATGAAAAGTTGAGTTTACTCAATTAGAAGTTCAAAATATCTGACGAACAGCGCCGTGGAAGATAAGTCCTTGTTTAGAAACATCATCAATTTTTCCAGGCACTGAGTGTCACTCAAATCTGTACTAATTATTATATTTTTGAGAATTTTTTATCTACACGGACGTGGAAATGATTTAATGGCTAGCGAGGATTTGTCTAAGCTAGATGTTTTTTATAGGCTGAAGTCATTTGTTCCAGGAAGATGAAGGTCAGGACGGTGTGAGGTCCTAGACGTGCATAGTATGGGAAGAAACCCTTCCAAAGTGCGAAGATTCCTTCGTTTCGTACAACCTTTGTCAGCACGTCTATGGCACCCTTGAATTCGGGTTTGCCGTCTATCGTCTTCATGTTTTGGATTCTGAAAAAAAATCAAGGGCGATCTTTGTGAACACTGTTAAAAATACCGAACCACTGATAGAAATAGGATAGAATAAAACAGAAAAGAATTTCCAAGTACAGTAAGTCAGTTACAAATGTTGTAGATCACAATCCTAAAACACGAACATTAATTAGATTAGTATTGTCTGTGAGCCTGCATCTTTGCTCATCGTTCCTATAATTATGTGACGAAAGTTAAAACATTAGAAATTAGGTAAGGGTCAGAGAAAAATGACTATCATTTAATTAACTTGAATCTTGTTCGATGCTTAGTAAATAAAGTGTTGTTGGTTAAATCACATATGTGATACGATGCAATGTTTCATTAAGATTTTGAGAAATTTGGCAACATTTTTAAAAGCTCTTACCTAGTCTTGGCAATGTCCACAGGCATTGAAGCGGCAGTGGTGACTAAACCGGAAATCATTGAGCTGGCAAAGTGAAGAGTGATGTTTTCCTCAAAGTATCCTAAGAAAAATAGAGCCATGATTTATTAAAATTGTTTCTAATAATAATAATACCATAATCGCATTTTTTTCGGAAACTGTAACTTTGACATTGATTGCTGCGCTACGCGGTATCTGTCGTATTGGCGCAAAATATTTCTAAATAAAGACTAATATATTAATAATTATTGGCGTACGTGCATAAATTGACTTTTCAAATATTATATAAAAAGAACAAGTCGACCGCTCTGTACTGACACAAAAATATCTGGTGCGAATTATAAATAAACATAGACGCGAATAGCTCAGAACTTCATGATATAATTAGAAGGTCTTTCCGGGTGTTTAAAATTGGATTTTTTCAAATCAAGTATGTATTGCATAACTATCTCAAAACATTCGTTGGATTAAAAATTGCATGGTTTTCAAATTCGATATTCAAATACTTATTCCAAAATTTCATTTGTAAAGAATTCATTTTTTTTTATTATAACTATTAGACGAGTGTTCATATAATATAAAATTTTTCTCAAATTACCTGTATCCAACAAGGCTTGTTTAGCCTGTGAATATGATGCAAGTTGAGCTGCATTTACTACCATAGCTCGTCCCATGGTTGGAATGGCACCACGCCATAAAGTAAGAAGTCCCTCTTCTTTAGTAATACGGAATAGAGCATCGAAAACATTTTTATAATTACGTCTTTCGGCTGAAAAACAAAAAAATTGTCATTAGAAATCAATAGATTTTCCTAATACACATGTTTATTGATAAAAGTCAAACGAATTTCACAAAGATCACCTTGATATCTGTGGTATTATAATATTCAACTAATAATCCTAAGATAAATCTTTGTCCAGAAATAATAGATTACATTATATTATTGCACAAATATCTATCAGTTAAGCACACTGACCAACATCAATGGTTCTACCATTAATACTGACACTCTGTAAATATTTGCTATTGTCGTTCACCACTTGAGATAAGCTGATTGTATTATGGCATACAGAAGGTTTTTAACGGTAGATATCAGATGGTACCAAACAACTGTCAAATAGTCAATTGTACTTCAGCACGTACTGTATATTTGTAAATCACTTTAATACATGGAAAATTTTAAGGCAAACCATTAGTCCTTACATGACACACGCCAAAATATACGTTGCACGACAAGAGAGAAGAAATGCAGACTTCAAAGTAATTCAATATCTATGTTACATTACTATCAAACTTGCATAGTATGATAAGAAAATGAAAACAAAATTAATGGTGAACTGACCGAGTGGTAATCTTCCATCAGCAGTCATTCTAATAAGTGCAACTTCAGCAGGCGTCCCGACGAATGCACCGACGCACCCAGCTATCATTCCCAATGCAGCCTTCGTAAGGAAATTGGGTTGCCCATCTTTCCTATACACGTAAAAAAAAAAAAGAAAAACGATACAAATTCTGAAACAGTAGCTATAAAGTATTAGAAAAAATAATAAAAATTTAAATGGTCCATAGTCACGTGGACGAACTGTCGATAAAAATACAGTTTGGATCTACTTAAGGCTAATATTGTTGATGAACGAATGACAGTTTTGCGAGACTCATTAGACGCACGTTGCATTGTTTGTTGGATAAAATTAGCTCACATTCAGAGGCAAGGACACACGTGTTAGTGAGCACAAGTTTGCCTCATGATACTCACGAGGCTAATTCGAAGAGCCAAGTGTAGATTCCCAGCCTAGTGGTCGTGTAGGTGGCCTGTCTCATGAGACCCGCGGAAAGGCCCGAATACATTGCCAAAAGGCCTTCATTTTTCATAATCGACGAAATCACAGACAGTGTGGATGTCTTCGTGCCACTGAGTTGCATACGATTTTTTATCAAATCTAATGGTTGTACAAAACAGGTGGCTGCCATTCTGTAATTAAAAAAAATTTATTTGGTGTTGATTTTTTCAATTTTTGATGTCACATATCGTGAATTATGACTGAGTAGAATATCGACTATTTCCACTGTATGATAATACGAATTTCGCAAAATTTGTAGCATTAGAAAATGAAGGTAAGTATACGACGAGTGGATGACTGACGTATTCCCAGCAAACACAGTAACATTTACATATCGGCAATGTTAAAATATTCTACTCAGGAATATAACAGTTACGTATATAAGGTGTTTTATAACTATTACAATAGTTGAGTAGGACATTTAAACATTGCTGATATGTAACTGTTACTTTGTGTTTGTTGGGCTGAAAATATATGTATGTATAGAGCAGTGATACACGTTGTGCGAGTTCATTGTATTACGAAACTCTGTCTACCGACTGTGTGTTACATAAATCATTATCACAAACGAATCTTATCAATTTATTTTGGTATCTTAACTATACAATTTCAGTAATGCATATGTGATTAACAATTTAAACAAGAGTTTAATTTAAAACCTCATTAAAAAAGATACGCGTAACCGTATGTCCAATTAATTTAATCAGTCTGAATATTGAGACATTCAATTTCGAAATATATTTGTAATATACGATTATCGTGCATTCTGTACTGTTGATCGACCATAACTGTTTTTCTCATCCTGTATTACAGTAAACTATATATAAAAGAAACTCATTATGCTGCAATCAATACAGCTTAACATTGGAAAAGTGAAAGTTCGGAAAACTAAGTACAGCATCAGATTAATATACGTGGATATAATTTAAGAAGAATAAAAAGTAACGTTATGCATATCGATACTACAGTTCAATATTCATAAAAGAACATTCCGAAAAATTCTAATTTTCAAAGGCCGTATATTTGATCATAAACAGGAAAATTCCAAGTGTTCGAAAATCTTGTAATCGTGAAGAAGTTGGAATACAATGGTTTGATTCTGAATTCATGACCCTTTGACCTCCAAACAAGTAACCGTCAGAAAAGCAGTATCGATTTCCAAAAATATTTCAAACATTTCACATGTACTACCTAATTAAAAAAGAAGATCTCAATATTTGAAGTGAAAGTTCTAAGAGAATATACAAAGAAAAAAAAGAAAAAAGAAAATGGTTACACCTACCCTGAAGTTCCACCAATTAGGAACTTAATGCTGTTGGGCACTGTCTTCTGGTCGGCCATGGTGGAAATTTTGTCAAGACGTTTAAATGATTAGGAAATTTAATTCAAATTCTGCTCTCTAGTGTTTTCTGCCACGTCTCAAGGTGCAATGAGTTTCACGTTAGTGTCTTAAACGCGAAACACAAATAATCTACGACCGGCAGCAGGCTTTCGGCCTGAGCCACTGAGCCACTCAATTATTGTGATTAGCATGTATGTCAGCTGATCTGGAAATATGGAATTTTTCGTCCTTACTAGTGACATCTTGCGGTTTTGGATTCTCTACCGTGCTGCCATCTTACGAGGCCACGTTGAACTTATGCTAGCTGAGTTTCATGTTTTATTTGTTTGTTTTTAGTATTTTTACCGTTTTGTGGTAAACTGTGATATTTCAAACTTGCATTCTGAGACGATATTAAAGTATACGCTAAACCGTTTTTTAAATTTGAAATACGTTTGAATCCCTATTTCGATTTTCTATTTCTTATAATTGCAAACTGAAAAGAAGATCAAATGGATAACGACTACGAATTGTGGGATTACAAAGATGCCCAAACTGAGGTCTGTCGTAGGTTAAAAGAAGGATTTATTATGTTAGATGGTCAAGTGCAAGTTGTGAAGGAATTTGCCGAAGAACGAATTAAGGAGGTTGTCGAATCTTTGAGGTTTATTCTTTTATAATTTTAACTAATTTAATTCATTTGTATTAATTCTCGGTTCCTATTGTCTGTTCCTACGGTCTGAGGGACCCAGCGAATGTGTGAAACCCAGTGGACGTTAGAAAACAGTAGGGAGCGAGGGTTAATGACTCTTTATGTGTTATATCAATAAATGAAGTACTTAAACGTATATGGTTTTGTTATTAGAACCTGTACAAATCCAAAGAAAACGTCCCTGCTGGAATCGATAAAGAATTTTTATGAAAATGCTTTCGGTCAATTATCTGACATCCAAAAATTATTTCAAGAGCATTCAATCTCCAACGAAATAAATTCTTCCATAGAGAACGAACTGCGCCCAAAGCCACCATTTTACATTTCCCAATTAAACCTCAAAAAGGCTTTTGCTTACTGCAAAAATCATTCAAAAAAGTCCATTGATTTCGAAGCAAGAATTGACCCATGTAATTGTTTCTGGACAAACATTCCTGAGTACAAGTTAGAATACACACAAGACATTATTGATCGGCCAAAATGTCCGGCATCTTCCGAATTCGATGATTCTGATTTGAAATTCAAACAGGATATGGCGAAACTGAGAACGAAGTTGTTTTCTATGTCCAGAAATTTCAGAAGATTCAGGTAAACAATATTTCAATAAATTTTAAACAATGGAAGTATTCTTATGTTTTTATTTAACGCTTAACGAATATTTTTTTGCCCGTATGCAATGTTTCAGATTGGAAGATGGATTCATTAGAACGAGTATAGTGGAAAGACAACGAATAGAATGCCGTGCAGGAACGAGAAAAAATTTCGACGAAATCGTTACACTAACCGATTCCTTTGTTCCGCCTGTATTAGAAACTGAATTAAAACGCGTCGGCATTTTGAAGTTTGTCGATGGCGATTTCAAAACCTGCGAAGTTTGGTTAAGACTTCTAGATAGTCGTGGTCAGCAGCTTAGATCAAAATGGCAATATGTTATGCAGCCACAAATAGAAAGTATAACAAGAAAACGTCTGATACCAGTACTGCACTTAGTACCAGTGACGACCTATGAATTTCTCTCAATGATCAAAGAAAATGGCATCAATTTCACGCTACATAAAGAGGATCTCATTCCTTTATTGGATAATCAAACTGAAGAGGCTGCTTGGTTAACCACTTGGAAACCACAATTCGCGACTATACATGGAAAAAATATTGCTGCTGGAATTATAAAGAAATGTTGGCGTGGCTATAAGGTTATTTGAGTTAATGATCCTTGTTTTAATTGGCGCAATTGTAGTTTATATATGAATGTAATGTTATATCAACAATTTTATTATCATGCCGTAATACCTTTATAGCTTCGTAAAAAAATATACGAATCCGAGTGTAAATATATAGCTGCCAGTGTATTGTGGACAGCCTGGATAGTAGTGAAAAAGAAAAGGCAGATGCATAGAAATTATTTACAAAGTATGTTGAAGTATGCGAATGTCACTAAAGATTTGGCTAAAACTTTTAGTCGGGATTATAACAGTCTTATTGAGCAGCCACATTTTGTAATTCATTTACCTTCAATGGGACTGCCACAGGTATTTATCATCACAGTATATTTGAAGAAAATCCTAGAGAATTAGAAAAGTCTCTAGAAAGAATTGTCGCTAATAAAATTTCTGCTTTTTAAAGGATTTTCGAAATTTAATGTCATCGGCCGAATTTTCTGTATATCAAAACGTAATGGCACTGAAAATATCATTTTTACGAAATCCATCTTGTCAAGTACTGTACGTACTTCCGGTGTCTCCAAATGAAGATCTCTTAACTATGTATCATGATCTGATCGAATCTGTCTATCCAGAACAAAATCTCCAGAAGCGAATAACTTATTTAGAATTGTCAGAAGCTAAAACATTCGAATCTTGTTCGTTCAATGTATCCAGAACCCTTTACTGTTCTGACGATACAATGGACGCGATAACGAACAAGATTGATAACACGCCAGCCTATTTTTTACCATGGATTTTGGATGAATGTGAAATAAGGTTGGCAGGACTGATGAACATCCCAATGCTTGCTCCTGAAATGGAACTTCAAAATAAATTACTAAACAAGTCTTACATGGCTAGTTTAATAACGGAATTAAACTTGGAACAACCTATATACGCTACCAATATTAGAGATTATGGAACACTTTGTACGAAAATGGCGGAATTAATTTGTCTCCATACTGAAGTGTGTCTTTGGTTAATTAAAATCAATCTAGGCGATGCTGGAAGACAAACTGGAGTTTTTCTTATCAATCATATCAGCATTCCATTTATGCCAATACTAAGAAAGGAACGACATTCTTTTGGCAACAAATGGAAAAATGAGCCAGAACTTAGAACAGACTTTTTAAATAGTTTGATAAATCATTTACCTAAGGTGGTTTCGGTCGTGACAAGACTGTCATCAATTTATAAAGGCTGGAGAGAATTTTGCGGTCATATTAATAAATATGGCTGCTTATTACAAGCTGTGCCTAATGAAAAAATGGCTCGGTCGGTAACGGTGACATTTTTTGTACCTGCACAAAATACAGGGAAACCACCAGAATTAATAGGAACCGCAGACCGGATATATTTGGGTATTGCTTTTGAATTATTTAAAAATATATATTTGCAATGATTAGAAAACATCTTTGAATCAATCTAACTATCTTTTTAATTAGATCCTACTGCCTCTATAATATTTGGCTACATGATTCCACAGACTTCAGTAGACACTAGTCACTTAGAGCCAACTGTTAATCGACTAGCTGCGGCTTTACAGGATCAAGGACATTTTGGTCATTTATCAATAAATCTATTTTGTCATCCTCATATCAAAGAAGATAGAACTATTGTTCTTGTGGTAGACGTAGATCCATTTTATGGTCCAGCTCAGCATTTTATCGATTGGATGCAATTCGTTATTAATGGTACATACACGTGGTCAAGTAATACATTGGACGGGGATGTCGATATTCTTCCGGAAGTTCGAAAGCGGAAGGCGTCAATGATCCCGTCGACTACAAAAATTCATAACTGGAATGAGACCACTGAAAGATATGGAATTGCTATAAGTCATTTGTATCATAGCCGATTTCCACGGTACAGTTGGAACCAGCTTAGAAATATTGCTGAAAATTGTGGAGTAAGTAATTGACAGAATTTTATGTATCTACGTTAATATACAATTTTATATATAATTAATTTATTCTGTAATGTTATATATTAGATTCAATATAATGCTAATACCAAGGAAGGTTCTCACTTGATACTTCATGATGGTGAACAAAAAAATGATGCTATGTTTGTTATCATCAGTCCAAGTATGCACACGGCACTGTCCGCAACAGGGATGAATTTGAAAAGATTAGCCAAGTCTCTTGGACAAAGGCCAAGAACAGGAAAACCCGATACAAACATAATGGCGGCCGCGAAATTTTTCCAAAAATTGTCCTTGGAGTACCAAAGCGTAATAATGGACAAGTGTTCGTCATTTCGAAACGTAAAATACAATAAATAATTACGAACGTACTATCGATAATTAAGAGAATTTTATTTCAAAGTTTATACTAGCTGTTACAAAGAAGAAAAAGAATAATTTGTTATCAATTACAGCAAACTTCAAAGTAATAATTACAAACGTATAAATTCGATATACGATATACGAGAATTTCGTATAACCTGAGTACGGCCGATTCTATATGTTGGAAAAAATTTTATCGTCCTTTGCTATAGAAAAATATTAGTAGATCGAAAAGAGGTGAATTATGGAAAACAATGTAAAATACAAAAAGAAATATCGCAGGAATTTTAGAAAATGTCAGATGAACATAACGCCGCTGTGAAGGTACCGAATTTTGCGAAATTTGTAATTGGCGGTGCAGCCGGGTAATTACATACAATTCAAAAATGTTGCTAAAATATTATTCAAATATGTTTTTACTCTCATTAACAAGAATTCATCATTATCTATAATAATTTCTTTACTGTCAACAGAATAATAGCTCAAATGGTAACGCACCCAATGGATGTAATAAAAATTCGTATGCAAATCTCAAGAGCCTCCCTTTGTCAAACAATGCGGCATACTTATGCAGCTGAAGGACTCCCAGGATTTTATACAGGATTAACAGCCAGTTTGTTTAGGCAAATAACCTATACGGCAGCTAGATTGGGAACGTACAATACTTTGATAGATTTTAGCGAGTTAGTTATATCAGTCCATATATTTAACAATTAAAAATTTACTTATACTAAATGTTATTATTGATTTTAAATGTAGAGAAAAATTTGGCCGTCTCAGTTATGGCACTATGATATCATTAGGAATGATTGCTGGAGTAATTGGAGCATTTATAGGAACGCCTTCTGACGTAGTTATGATACGTATGATAGGAGACATAAGATTACCTCCAGGTAAATTTTTGAAAGATTACTCAAGAAATTGAAATATTCATATTTTATTAAAAGAAGTGCTGATATTAATTTATCAATTCAATTGCTTAAGACGAACGAAGAAATTATAAAAACGCTATTGCGGGTTTGGATAAAATTTTGAAACTTGAGGGCACTGCCTGCATGTGGCGTGGTGCGGTTCCTACT
This sequence comes from Pachycephus smyrnensis, assembly GCA_030142225.1. Classification (NCBI taxonomy): domain Eukaryota; kingdom Metazoa; phylum Arthropoda; class Insecta; order Hymenoptera; family Cephidae; genus Pachycephus; species Pachycephus smyrnensis. The sequence goes on along the minus strand of JARQST010000044.1, from coordinate 796,039 downwards.
ATGGGGAGAGCAGCCATAGTGAATGGCGTACAATTGGGTACTTATTCTCAATCAAAAGTTTTTTTAAAAGATACTGGTCAGTAATATTTTATTAAAATATTTCCTATTAAAAAGATCCTATAAGTATACTAATTTTTTTGTAATCACAAATAATTGTTCAAGGTGTCGTTAATGAGGGTGTACTCTTGCAAATTGGAGCATCGACCATATCTGGATTAGTGACAGCCATTTCTTCACTTCCTGTAGATGTCGCAAAAACAAGGTTAATAATTATTGAAATGATGCATCTTTTGTGGAACGATTAAGTAACGTAAAATCATTTATTCAGGATACAAAATTGGCAATATCCTTCCAAGCCTCCGAGCGCTATCACTGTTATCGGCGATATTGTTAAGATGGAAGGTTTGTTGACACTGTGGCGAGGATTTCTACCATATTATGCAAGAATATGTCCGAACACTATAATCACTCTAGTTTGTATGGAACAATTAAGTCAGCTGTACATGAGGACTTGGCATTCATAATTGTTTGTTGATAAAATATAAAATTGGTACAGTTGCATTAAATATAACACCGAGTTGCAGTATAGCTTACATAAAAGTTTGTCTGTAAAATTTGGCGAATTGTTCATTGAAAATGAAGGTAAGTACAGTGTGAGGTCCTATTCTGCAATAGGTGGGCCAAAAACCTTTCCAAAGAGCGACAATACCTTCGGTTTTGGCAATAGTGTAGATTATTGATATTATACTAGGAGTTTTTCCAGTGCTTTTCATATTTTGTATTCTGTCAAAAGAATAAGATAATTTGATTAAATAATCGAAGAAGTGATATATATTGTGATCGATATTTAATACCTTGTTTTGGCAATGTCAAAGGGCATTGAATTAAAGGAAGTGACGAATCCTGATAGCATAGAGGCACAAAAGTGTAAAGGTACTCCATCTTTGACATTGTCTGCAGATATAAATCATTAAAATAACTTTGCCGAATAAATTATTGGAATTACTTGTAAATTTACATTTTGATGCTAGGATATTTTTAGCTTGACTGTACGTTGCTAATTGGGACATATTAACTACGGCGGCTCTTCCCATAGTTGCGACACTTCCACGCCATAGAGTGGTAACGCCTTCTTCTTTGCAAATTCGAATAAAAGCGTCCAGTACGTTTTTGTAATTTCTTCTTTGATCTAATTTCGAAAATATCAATAACGCACCGATTTCCCTTGTTAGAGTCGTGCGCCAATTACGTATAGATGAATAAATGAAATAAAATAATTGACCTGCTGGTAATCGTCCATCTGACGTCATCCTTACAAGCGCTACATCAGCAGGAGTGCCAACAAAAGCGCCACATGCTCCAGCAATTATTCCCATAGTAGCCAAAACTCCAAAATTTGGACTTTCTGTGTTTTTATCTCTATCATAATTTGGAAGATCATTTGTAGGAAGAATCAATCAGAAGTTGTCGTATCTAATTTTGAAAAAACTCAATCAGGTAATTATTTTATTTTACCTCCAAGTATCTAAAAGTTGATTGTATATCCCAAGACGGGTTGTAGTATAAGTAGCTTGACGAACTAATCCTGCTGATAATCCCGCGTAAAATTTTGTAATTCCTTCGTTTTTGAAAATTCGACTGATCACCGTAAATACTCCAACCGGATCTTTGCTCATTTGCATACGATTCTTCACTACATCCATTGGATGGACGAAACATGTAGCGAACATTCTGACCAAGGTAGATATAAATCATGCAATGAACATTTGGTTTTTTTTATTAGGTGACAAATTGCATTTAATTAAAAAATATAGCTAGTAGTTGTAATTAGTCTATGAAGAATTCTACGATACCCTGAAAGACCTGCGTTTAAGAAATTAATGCCAGGTGGCAAATTTCGTGGTTTCACTTTTGATGATTTATCTCCGGAATCACTCTTCTTGTCAGACATGCTTAACCTTTTAAATAAAATATTTTGGAAAAAAATAATCGACAGTTATTAATATAATCAATCGTTATGATGTATACTTATAATTTTGAGGCATTTATAAAACATATATTATCGGAATGAAGTATACAAAATTTTTATGGAAAATATTCATAAAATCAGTTGAAAAATCGATTTTTCGTATAAACATGTGAAGGTGATGCTAACGCCTCTATAATTTTAAAGATGAACTACTCTATCTGTTAAAATTTTCAATACACGCGTAAATCGTTAGCGTATTTTTGTATTGCAAATAAAATATTTTATGATTATTACATTGGATATTTTTATAAATAATGTATCTTTTCCTCTGGGATAGAGTTTGTACACTGTGGACGAATTTTTCTACGTCTCTCCACCAATGTCGGTGCTTCTTCATATTTTTTAGGTGGTAACAGATTATTTTCTTTTTTAAATTGCTGTAATGGGATACGAACTTTATTGTAATCAATTTTACCAATTTCAACGACGAAGAATTACCTGAATAGCTTTAAGAATTGGAAACAGAGGTCTCACACCCTCAGACTCCTTCAAAACTTCTTCTCCATAAGCAAGAACTTTTTCATTGGTTTTTTGAATCATTGCTTTGACATGAGCCGAATTATCTTCTAACATAAGTTCCCTTTTACGTTCAGCTTCCTTTTCAGCCTTACAAAAAAAAAAAAATTTAATTTGTGTTTCATACAAAATTGATTTTCATTACCATTTGTTTACGAAGGGCGGCGCCATTTTCAATTTTGATTTTTCGCTCCCTTTCCAAACATTCCTGCTTCATCTTCTCATCATATTCGTTTCTTTTGATTCTTTGAAAACTCTCCCAGCACATGAAATTCTGTTTTTCAATGTCCCGCTTCTTCCTCATCTCTTCCATTTCCGCGCGGTATTTTTCCATTTCAATGCGTAATTCCTCTTCATATTTTTTACGCGATTCTATCTTCTCCAATTCGATCGCTTCCCTTTTCTCTAATGCTCTTCGTATACTCTCCTCTTCCTGCGCCTCGCGCGATTTTCGAACTGCTGCGCATTTCTTTGCTGGAATAATTATACATATACTCAAACTGTTATTATACGGTCGTTGAACTTATTAATTACCAATATCAGCAGCGCGCTTTGCTCTTTCATTAAGTTCCTCTTGACGTTTCTGTTTGTCAATTCGACCAATACGCTTTTTTGCTTTGGCGAGAATCTCAAGGGCGCGGTTTTCAAATTCTTCTTCTTGCTTCAATTGAAGCTCGTGACGTTTCTTCTCTTCTATTGCTTCCGTGAAGAGTTGCCTCAGTTTCTTTTTTCTGCTTTGTATCTTCGAACAGTCACAGTTGTGCAGATTTAAGTTTGAAACGTTTAATACATTTCGTACAGTATTTTGTATTTAGTCAATTATTACATCAATTGATAAAATTATGTTACATACCTGTTCCATTTCGCACTTTTTAATATATTCTAATTCTCTAGCTATATTTTCCAAATTCTGCTTCCCGTATTCCAGTTCCTTCATTTCCATTCTCTTTAAGTCTCTTTCCATCTGGTCTATTCTAAAAAGAATTAGTAGGATCTAAATATTTATCTTCTTTCTAACCATACTGAAAGTCGTACTGTTTCTTTAATTCAATTCCGTGCTCCTTATTCTTCTTAGCCTGTTCCTCAGCTTTTTGTCGTTCCTCTTCTTGATAATTTACAACGTCTTTTTCTATCAGACTAGCATATTCCATGTCTTTCTCTTTATCAACGTTTTCGAGTGTTTTTTGAAAAGCTACTTGCGCGTCCCTCTCTCTGAAACACTGTGCAATTAATTGTTCAAAAAAATGTTTATATAATTCCATTCGTCCATTCACCGTTTGTTGTTACTATCGTTGCTGTTTAATTGTCAAATTAGATACCTCAGAAGTGAGAAGAGCGCCGAGAATAAGTCTGCATTGCGGTTTCTTGTAAAGGAGCAATTTTCTTGCCTCCTTCACGACTTCCATTCGGTCCGCTGCGTTTTTCGCTGCCATCTCTTTGATAAAATCCGCCCTTGCGACTTGCTCCTCCTTTCTCTTTGCCAGGAGTTCCTCTTCGCGTCTTTTCTTTATATTCTATAGTGCATGCACGAGATTGTACAGTATAGTGAATTATTTAGATTAATCATTTCTGGTAACGTTTTTCCTATTGTGTACGTAGTACCTCGACGGTATTGTCCCAAGTTTTGGACATTTCATAAGTCGCCTGTCTAAGTTTTGCCATTTTATTCGCCGCTTTCTCCGCCACCATAGCCTTTCTTTCGTCTTCATTTGTATAATCCACCATGCGATTGTAAGCGCTTTTTGGAGCCACCAGTACAAGTGGCCGCTCGGATACCTATATATTGTATTCGACGTAAAGTATAAATTATATTCATATCTAATTATGTTATAATAATTTGCACCTTTGTATTTTGTAAAGTTTGGCCTGGCTTCAGATAATAAGTAGAATGCATCTTAGAATATACTTGCTGATTCCGTCCCATGTTTAAATTTTCAAAATTTATTAACTATATATCACTTGCAAGCTTTATTTTCAACGAGATGTGAAATTCCCCGATACACTAGCTGTCGACGTGACAGCTAAGCAGTTTAAGTCATCGCACGAGTATCATCACAGTGTCCTTAGTCGTCATAGCAACATACCCATTATTGAATTTCAGTATTTCCAATGAAAACAGTCAAAAGTTGCCATGAACAGCTCAGTCGGTAAAGCAGATTCATAATTAATCTATCCGTGAGTAATGTAGAGTACATTTGTTAAAATCTACCTTATCATCGGAATAACATCCTGAAGCGTTTCATGAAAATGCCGCAAGATGACCGCGCAGCGTGATCGGTCACCTGTAGTGACAGCACGTGCTACAGCTGGGTGGTGTGCTACAGCTGGCTGTTCTCGAAAAAGTGAGTATAATTGTGTTTTAAAGACGTTTCCAGTTGAGTTCGTGTCATTGAATAGCGCGTAGTGTATCTCTCTAGTCACGAAATTGACTTAATGCACGGTAAGCTATCTAATAGTTCCTTAACATGTGAAATACTTTGCCGCGGTTTACACGATACACGACACCACGATGCACGTGCGCTAGTTCGAGCAGAGAAACAATCGTATTTCTAGTGCCGGCAGAGACAAATTTGAAATTCTCGTTAACCCTGTTTCCCTTTCTTGCGCAACGCGTGAGGCACTTATTACACGTATTGTTTAGTATTGTTAAGTAGCATTTTTGAAAATATCTTCTTGTTTTTTAAATATATTAAAACAAATGCTTGTGCGATGGAGCTGTTCGATGTTATAGCATTTGACTACGATTATCTCTAAAAGGTCATCGACATAAAGATATATATACATTTTGTTTACGTGTAAAATCTCTTACAGAAATTTGTTTATAAGTAAAACGACTTTTCAATAACTATACTATTTGTAATAGAATATCAAATATTCAAATCTATACTAATCAGTAACGTATCAGATGTAAGGCTGTCGAATTAAATGTAACGGTTCTCACAACTATTTTGAACCAATTGACTGATCAGCGATCCTAATAAATCATTTGACAAATAAATGTCCCTAAATGCAACTTGAACGCAGAATTTTATTTACACGTGACTATCAAAAATAAAAAATTTTCCTAAAATTTCCTATAAATTCATCCTTCACTGCATATCCATATACAGGAACTTTTTGTGTCACTTTTAAATAACATCATTAAATAAATTTCGTTCATTTTCACCCTCGTTATTTTTAATTTGTAACCGAATACCAGAAGTGGTACGGTGCCAAGTGAAGTCTCGTATAATTGCAGTCGGTGCATTCCGTGGGAGTGCATTAATCCGTCGACACTGCCAATCAATCCGTATTGAAACTTTTCAGTCTTGAGACAGCGTGCGAGACAACAAAATTAGGTCAAATCGAAATTTCACATCGATTCGCTCAAATCTCACGATCAGTCTCAAGGAAGATTTCGTAAATTCCTGGAAAATTTATTGGAGTTCCATTAATAGATTCTTGCCCAGTTGAATCGGCGCCAGAAACATTTGTTAGCCGCGTATCTCAGCTCGGGAGACATTCTGCTTTCTCGTTGTCAGTTAACCAGAGACACTCTCGCGGGATGTTAGAATCTGTGTAATTTTCATTTCTTTATGTTTTAACCTCTAATCCATAAATTTTCCGGTAAGAAATGGCGTCTGTTGTTTTTTTACATTTGCAAAATATATTGCAATAGCAATGAAATTGTGGCAGATCAGTTTTGTGACGTAATTTAATTGACTGTTAAATAAAATCTATGTAGCATGAGAATGGCTTGTTTTACTGTGTTGTATACATAGTGCTTTTTTGTTTTTAGGTTTTTGAGTAAGTGTGATTCCTTAGATTCAAATTATTCTGAATACACGAGTGACGCATTTTGAAGTGAGTACCAAGACGTTTTTTCGTTCGCTGATGTGCGCACAATTTTATTATGATATATTTTTTATAACAAAATGAATTTTCTCGCTTTTTTTAAATGTATTTTTTTTGTTTTGTAAAAAGTTTTCAAGCTTTGAATGAATGGATATGTTAATGGAGATTAGGTCACGTGGGTGGAGTGATAAAAATGGAAATAAATTGGTGAATCCAAGTTTATTAAAAATCTAGTATCATTTTCTAGAGTTACTACAGTAAATATCACAGGTACACGTTTCTCTATCACAAGAACCTCCGCACGGCCGTTAATAATTATTTTACACTTTGAGATACAATTTTTCAAGTTCCTTCAAACAATTTTTTAAGAAATTGTTATTTACTTAATTGACGGGTCGACAGGTCAAGTTGTACCGTTATCAAAAGTTTCTAGAAAATTAATTAAAGAAACGTACATTGGCCGGGAAGAGGTATAACAACGTTTCCAACCAGAGAACTCAAGTTGCAATGATAATTAATTATTTCAATTGGACTTGAGTTCTTTGTTCGAGAAACCGAAACATAAAAAAAATTGATAAAAGTATGAAATAAACAATAGAAAACATCTAACTGTCAAGTAAATTAAAGCTTCGCCGAGAATCCATCAACTCGGCCAGTTATGGAATTATCTCAAATTCTTTCGCAATTCCGGAAATTCCATAAATCACCTTTCGATCAGTTCAATCATGATTTTTCGCGATAACGCAACAGAGACAGTTTGCGGATTCTTCGTTTCCAGATTTGCGAAGAAAATAAAAACCAAGTTCGTATGGTAATAATAATAGTAGTAATATATCAGTAGTATTTAGTAGTAGTACTAGTTATAGTAATAGTAGTAGTAGTAGTAGTGATAGTAATAGGAGTAAAACAAAAATTCGTAACGTCAATAACGCGGATGGAGCCAGTCGCTGCATTGAGCAAGTCGAGAGACTTTTAACGTTATTGAATTTTATCGCAACTGATACGAAGAGATCTTTTGTCTCAATTTTTTCGTTCCTTTTTTTACGAAAAGGTTTGCACAGTCTTGTGGAGTTTCGAATTTGAGATCAGACCCTCAAAAAAAACAACTTTCGACTGTCCTGCCAGTCAATTCAAATGATTTTGGCGAATGCGAGCCATTTTTTTCTTTTTTGATTCTCACTCGTCGCTCCTGACGGGACCTAGTTTAGTTTCTTTTTTTCTTCTTTTTTCAAACTTCTCTACTGCATTTCACGCGTAATACCTTCTTCTCCAATTCAGGCATCTACACATCATCCAGCTGATGAGTCTATTCAGTCTAGGTATTTGGAACTCGCCCCGATCACAGTGTAAATATCTTCATCTTGTTCAACTGGCTTCTTCCTGTCCTCTGATCATCCTCCATTATAATCATTTACGTTCATCTTGGGAATCATTTAGGACCCCAATGCTCTTCAGCGGATCCCACGATGATTGGTACTCGTGCGGATTGGAGGATTCCAATCTGATCAGATTCCTTGGAAATACCAATTGGCAATTGGTGTTCCTGGACCATAGGAACCTCTTGCACATTTCAAGGTCATAGTAATCTGACCTTAGTGGTTCAATTAGATTGTCAATGATGGCAAGGATCTACCAAGGTCGCCATACAGCTTCGTTAGGCTTGGCCACTTGCAGGAGTCCCTGGTGTCCTTGGGATGACCCTTCCAGGTCTGTTCTGACTGGGGATGGCTGACTGGACGCCGGTGTCAGAGGCATGGAGTACTCGTCACTGAGGTCAGAAGTCGTTGACGTCGGTGAGGTCTGTGGTGCTGCCACGTGAATCGTCAGTGGTCCTGTTTTGTCCATGGAATTGAGCTTGTGCCCGAGGTGGGTCATCAACTTGGTACCCAGGGCGACGTCGACGCCCGGCGTCGCTGCGAGGCATCGGCTAACTTCATTCGCGCAATGAGTGTATCCAGCGCGGAATCGGTCGGCGTCAATTACTGGATTGGCTGAGAGTCGTTGCTGTCGCTGGAGCTTGTGAAGATGGCGGACGGTCAACTCGAGGATGTCGGCCTTCTCGAGTTTCGCGACGTTCTCGCCGTCGCCAGCGAGCGCCGTTACCATCAGGTCCTTTAACTCGTCCAGACACCGGTTGATCCTTGCGCGCCTTTTTCTCTCAAGCATTGGCTTCATCACCTGGAGCACACAAAATAGACTTTGGTTATTATTACTGACATTATGATAATTATTTAGATATAATTCTTGATTAACTGTTTTTTAATTTTCATTTCCAACGACAGTACAATAACCATTGAATTCATGATAACGTCGTTCTAACGAGTTTCACAGTAACTTCAATTATTATTTAACACAAGAATGAAATTCGAAAGTTTTGTAAACGCACGGCAAGTTCACTGAAGACGAAAGATAAATTTCAAACCTATAGATCCGTGAGTCATTGAAAGTAGCTCACAAAAGAATCTCCCATTGGTATAAACCGTGTCAAAAAATTTAACAGTTACTTCAGACGTACATCTTCGATAAACAAAAGCTACAATTTACAATCCGTAACACATTCGCAAGGCTATACAAAAATCGATGCCTACCTTTCTATACTGATAGGTCCTTGAGATAGGTTGCTCCTGCCCATCGACCATGATTTGCTCGTGCATCTGCATCTCGTAAATCCAAGTCACTTGATCACACACAAAATCTTCGCACAAATCGTAGAAAGAACGACACAAATCTTAGCTGTGTGGTTTAAACCCCCGTACTATAGTCTTATCGTAAAACTCGAAGAAAAATTCTCTTCTCAAACTGTCTGTCTTGGCACCCTTTCAGGTTTTTTAAAAAAAATGTACCCTTCAACGAATGCCAATTCTCGTGCAAGCAAGCAGAGTGCGACCAACTCGCTACGAAAATCAAAGCGGCAATGCTGGTGGGTCTACTCCCGCCTGTCCTTATATACCATCCGTTGCTGCCGACAGAGGGCACGCAGTGGGGATGGGCCTTCCGTGGGAACGCTCCGTGGAGCTTGGTTCCCAAGCAAGCACACCACCTGTAAGCGGCAGCTGCCAGACACGCGCCCACACCGAGCCGTCGTCACCGTCCTCGGCAATAGAAACCGATAGGCCTGTCCTTCTTCAGCTTCTCCTGGAACTAGTCGACTTCTTTCGAGACTAGAATTCGTCCCTCCTTATCTGAGTTCTCTACTTCTTCTTCTATTACCGCCGCATCCACCTTATAACCATACTTACCACCTCTTCTGCTTCGTCTTCTTGAAGACTACTACTACTACTACTAATGTTACTACTACTGCTACTCTTTCTACTCTTCCTCTTGGACTCCTTAGGCTCGGCACTTATTTCTAGTTTTTTTTGTCCCCCTAGCCATTTCTCCACCTTGGCGATTGGCCTACCTATGCTTTGGCCACCTAGTCTAGTATCTCTTACGCACTTACTGGATTCTCTATCTTGTCTCTTACTCGCTCAAGAGAGCTCCCTGGCGTCACTCCTTAGTCTTTTTGGATTCTGTCCTTGTCTGATGCACTACCGGGTGGATTTTACTCTAGTATATTTGTCTCCTTGTTTTTCTAGTTACTTGGGTTAGATCTTTCTCTCTCTTGGATCGACCATTTACTGGACACGGTCTCTCTCTGACTCGGCCATGTTGGATGATCGCGAGGCTGTGTAATGGCGATCTTCTATCTTATCTTACTGACAGGAGCGTGCTAGGCGCAAGTCGACTCGGGTAATTGCTATGGATCGCAGAGTCGATCGTAACCAAGATATTTATCGTAACGCTTCCGATCCGGATCGATCGCTCTAAGTGCATATAGATATCCTTACTGTAATCATGGAATATTGAGATGCCTCTATGTTGACTATATCTTTTAAAAACAATTTAATATTTTTTCTCGATTCAGTATATACATGTAAAATTACTGCTTTGGAATTATTTTATATCCCACTGTACACAACGAACGCTATTATAATACTAAACGAGAATGACGTGGTACATTTGTATCTGCGATTAGCAGTGATAACAGCACCCGAATATTTCCATTCGCTTAATCCATCTAATCTCTAATCAGCAAAGTTTTTTTTACAATATATTTTTTTGCTTCGTACGTACTACGCATCACGTAGTACTTCAAGTACTCGTATCGACGCGTGCATTCGATCTTTTAATCACGCGAGAAGAAAGTACGTATAATCAACTACTTGACGATTAATTTTGATACTCCTTGTCATATAAGCTTTCTGATTGTATATTCGTTACATGATTTCAGATAGGATATTGATTGTATTGCTTACTAATTTTGCACCGGGTGATAAAACGATAGAAATGCAGACTTTGGTCTCCGTGCCAATAAACACGGCGAATAGTTAAGCGCCGACCGGTTAAATTCCTCGTTCCTCTTATAAGAGCCAACCTTCCTTTCCTTCTTATTACTTATTGGCCGTCGACATTTCTGCCGACATTGCCGCGCATTTCGCTTATTTTCCACCCAGCTGGTCAGTACTTAAGCCTCGTTCGCACCGAATAATTACCCCAGCGTTATTGCACGTCGCCTTGGACTCTTCGCTTCTGCGGCTTCACCGCAGACTCTTTATTTCTTTTCTTTTTTAAACAGCGCTAAACATCAGCAGCGCCGCAGTTCAATTCCACGCTTCGGTTTTACACGCCGCGTTCACCCCGACTTCGAATTCCTTTTTACTCCTTTCTGAATACGAATTAACCCGATTATACCGCGTACCTGGAAACCAAGAGTCTCGGGCTACCGGTTTCCTCATGCAATTATTTCAGCGCGTGTATCCACCTCGCGCATACAGATTTCCTTGCAATTGCGTATGCATATTATTGTTTAATGATTTTTTGGAAAAAAATCCTTTTTTTCGTTTTTTTTCCACGTCACCTTCACAAATTTTATGGATCTTCGTATCATCGATTTTTGTATCCGTCTTTGTAAGGGATGCTGCAATATTATTTTCACGTCCTTGACGTCACGATGCACAAAGTGCAGTTGACTGTGCATTTTGCCGGATACGTAAAATACAATATCCCTCGTGCATTGTTCGCGCGAACAATTGTCGTTGTTCATTAAAACGATACAGTTCGTGCACTGTAATGAATAGCCACGTGCTCTCCTGCACTACGTCTATCGTAGTGAATGGACACGTGTTCGTGGTAAGTCAGTTTACTCGCACGTGCCATTAACAGCGCTATTGCGTTACTCTGTTAGGGAGTCTGCACGAACTTCACTGTTTTATGCACTCGGATGGATATATAGACTCGCGCGTTATTATGCTTTATTGCATTGTGCAATTGCGCACGCGTAAACGAGACGAGAATTCAGTCGCTCACGGTACAGTACATGCATAAACGTTAGTGGACGTAATTTAACCTTGATTTATCTTAATAAAATATTTTGTTTGATATAAAAAATTTTCAAAAATCTTCAGCATGCTTTTCAAGCGTACTTTGATCGAGCGTCTATTATTATACGAGAGGATACTGTAATTAATGATAATCGACCTTACTGTAGGGTGTCTAATTAGAGCGCAATTCACTCTGTAATTAATAAGACTACATTCCTCTGGGAATTTTATACGTTTAACGTCGATAATGTAAAGCGCAATTAATTATCACGGGTGCACGCATTAATTTGCATTGTAATAGTGCACGTTATCAGTGCTGGTGAAATCTTGAATTTCGCTCTGGGGAAATTGAAGGGCTGTTTTGCATTTTGCCTACGGCTTATTAGAGGTGCATATTGTAGCTGTCGATATTACCCGCATAGCATCGAGTCCATTCAGTTGAGAAGAAGTTAGACGACTGCACGTGTCGTCGTTGTATATGGCTATTCGTGTTTATACGTAAAGTGCATACGCGAGTGCATCGCGCGTGCATTTTGCAAGCCGCGCATATCCGACTGATCCTTGGTTACATATGGGATTAAATATACTCCCCCTTGCGGATATCTATTTTACCCTTAATGAAGACTGGACCACCACGTGTACACGATGCCGCACCCTTATACTCCAGGGGTTTATGCACCTATAGTATATATGCACTTACGTGTCGCACGGACACGTGGCTCTAGGGTGCGGTTGCACGTGTCGCAGATTACGGGGACTCCGGTTGGCTGTTTCGACGGACGGAAGGTTGCAGGAAGTGGAAAGATCGGAAGTGAGTCACGAAACTGGCAAACATTAAATTGTCCTATCGTGATACAATTAATTGTGAAATTTTTTTTTCGAAATTCGTATCCCATTGGGGCTACGTTGAAAATGTAATTCGAAATGCATTGATGATCTTGGAATGTACTTGTTAGGTAATTTTAATAAAATTATATAATCTAATATAAATTTTATAAATTTTGCAAAATTTTACTTTTCTTAATTAAACCAATTTTTTTTGTCTATCAGGGTCAATGGTATTAGGCTAATTTTGTCAGACCTCAAGGGACTGTAACAACGAGGACACACACGAAAACGCATGTTTTTCATCCCTTTTTTTCGGGGGGGGGGGGGGGGGGGGGGGGGGGGGGGGGGGGGGGGGGGGGGGGGGGGGGGGGGGGGGGGGGGGGGGGGG